>ANCB02000238.1:0-98048 GCA_000331835.2 Trichoderma hamatum GD12
AAAAAAAAAAAAAAAAAAAAGGGCTGGTGGGCGCCCGCGCAGGGGGGCCTTTCTTTCCTTTTCCCGGGTTCCCATTCTCTCAGGTCTCCCTCACTCCCTCTCCCTCTCCCCCCTCTCTCTCGTCGTGCTGCTGTACATGCATATACATACATGCGGCCACACTTGCTTCCTTCACACCCGCCCACTTACACTCACCGAGCCCTTGATCCCCCCCGTGCGTTTTGAGTGGTGAGATTTGAGTTCTTATTGCATGTAGCAGCCCTAAAGGGATGAACATTTACAAAAAGTGTGTGTCACGGTAAGGCTTACGCGACCGACCTAACGGGCGAGACAATATGAAAAGGGGAAAAGATGAGAGGGAGAAAACAAGAAGGAACGAAAAAAGAGGACACGCTGGCGTGCCTCTATTACGGAGTTGACGCAAAGACACGACGGGCATAAACAAAAAAAAAGAAAAGAAAAAAGAATGCCCAAAGCCGCCGCCCGGGTTCCCCCTTTTACACCAAATCTTGCAGCATCACGCGACTCATCAGAGCTTTTCAAAGCTGGCCTTTTCATTTGTCCGTGTTATGCTTGATAACGCTGGAATCTCTCTCTGCCCCCGCAGCCGCGGCCTGCTCAGTCTGAACCCCGTAGCCTTCTACGCAGGTGCCCGTTTTTTTTCTTCTGATTTTACTTTATTCATTCTAGATCTCTACACAGTACAGAAGTACAAACGCTGGCTACCCCCCTTTGTCCTCTTCTCTCTCTCTGGGTATGCCTGTAGCCACGTGTGCATGCGCAGAGTCAGAAAAAAAAACGCCTTGCATGTTGGTCTGACGACATTTTCTCTCTCTCATATCCCGACGCCCATGTCCCGATGCTCTTACTTAACAAATCACTTAGATGGAATTGACAAGTCTCCTCTCCACCTTCAGGGCGAGCAGCTTCTCTAGTGCCTCATCCACAGGGATTAGAGCTCCCTTGCTTTGCGTGCTCTGGTCATCTCTGTTTCGGATGTTGACGGTGCGTGAGCTGGCTTCCTCGGCTCCGACGACTAAAAGACACTCCATGTTAGCAGTAGCTCCCATATAACCTAAATTTCCCTCCAAGTAAAGGACTAGATATTACTCACCAAAGATGAAGTTGTACTGCTTCAGCTGTCCAGTACGGATCTTCTTCTGGAAAGTGTCGCTGCTCAGATCGACATCAATGTAGATACCCTTCTCCTGGTAGATGGTTTGCAGCTCCTTGGCGTAGTCGTTTACTGCGGGCATCACAGGAACAACCAGGACTTGACGAGGGCTCATCCAGAATGGCCACTTGCCGGCAAAGTGCTCGGTGAGAATACCAAACATTCGCTCGAAACTGCCCAGAACGGCTCTGTGAATCATGACAGGTCGGGCATAGCCAACTGGCAATTCGGGGTCGTTGCTGTTCTGGTTGGCGCCGCTCTCGTCCTTGGAGGCGACATAACGCAGCTTGAATCGCTGGGGCAGGTTGAAGTCGAGCTGGATCGTACCGCACTGGTGCTCTCGTCGCAGGGCATCGTACACGGTGATATCAATCTTGGGGCCGTAGAAAGCACCATCACCGGGGTTCTCCTCCCACTTGGAATCAATCTTCTGGGTGAAGTTATCAAGGGCCTCCTTGAGCTTGGCCTCAGCCATGTCCCAGATGGCGACCTCACCGATGTACTTCTCGGGACGGGTCGAGAGTTTTAGCTTGAAGGAGAAACCAAACAGTCCGTAGACGCTGTATAGGAAGTCAAAAGCGCCCACAATCTCATCACGAATCTACCACCAGTCAGTAACCTGTCTTTAATGTCATCATATTTGCTTAAATATACCTGATCGACCGTGCAGAAGATGTGAGCATCGTCCTGTTGGAAACGGCGCACACGGGTGAGTCCGGAAAGAGCTCCAGAGAACTCATTTCGGTGAAGAACACCAAAATCAGCCATCCTCCATGGCAGATCCTTGTAAGTGACATCTGAGTGGGCAAAGATTCTGCAGTGTCCAGGGCAGTTCATAGGCTTCAAGCCGTACGTCTCCTTCTCAACGTCAAAGGTGAACATGTTCTCAGCGTAGTGTCCCCAGTGGCCAGAGGTCTTCCACAGGTCAGACTTATAAACGTTGGGGCTGATGACCTCGTCAAAAGCTCTCTTCTTGTACTCGCCCCGGATCAACTCCATCAGAGCATTGTAGATTCTAGTGCCGTGGGGCAAGAAGAAGGTGGAACCAGGAGAAACCTCGTCGAAGAAGAACAGCTTTTGTTCCAAACCGATCTTTCGGTGGTTGCGCTTCGCAGCCTCTTCAAGGAAAGTCTTGTACTCCTCAAGCTGCTTCTTGTCGGGGAATGAAACACCAGAAATTCGCTGGACGGATTCGTTGGCGCTGTTGCCGAGCCAGTAGGCGGCAGAGTTCTATGAACAGTGTGAGCAAACCTGGGGATGAAAAGCCACACATCAAGCTTCATTATGGCAAAGACATACCTTGAGGACGGTGAAGGCTTTAATGTTTCCGGTGGTAGGAACATGAGGACCTCTGCACAAATCGATGAGAGGACCGCATCGGTAGACGGTGCTCAGAGTGCCGTCAGGAACTCGCTGGTTGATGAAATACTCCTTGTACTTGCTGTAGTTGAACATCTCAAGGAGCTCATCCTTGGTCATTTCCAGACGCTCAAAGGGCTGCTTCTCCTTGATAATGGAGTTGGCCAGAGATTCCAGGGCCTTCTTGTCGTCCTCCTGAACGACTTGGCTAAACAGCAACAGTTAGCGACTTGCAACTAGCCCAATTGCTCAAAGAAAAAATATCCCTTACTTCTCCATGTTGGCCATATCGTAGTAGAATCCAGGGGGGTCGGTGGTAGGGGGACCGTTGCAAAGGTAGCAGCCGAACCGTCTCTCGGCAGCCTCACCGAGGACGTGAGCAGAAGAGTGCCAGAAGACCTTCTTGCCTAAATCCACCAGTCAGCCCAGCCCTTCATATAACAATCTCCCGTTTTCGACTTGTCTTTTTCTTGCACATACCCTCCTCATTTTCGAAATCAATCAGCTCCAGCTTGCAGCTCTTCTCAAGCGGTCTCGTAAGATCCCACAGCTCTCCATCGACCATTGAGATGACGGTGCGCTCGAACAGTGACTTGGAAATACCCCTGGCAATGGCTCCGGGGGTGGTCTCCCATGAGATACCCTTCTCCTCCTTGCCATTGGGCATAGAGATGATGATTTCCTCACGGGGCTTGGCTATAGACATACCCAGATGTCAGTAAACTGGAAAATAAAACATGGGGGACGATGATGGTGGGGCAGTCTGTTGCAGCGACGCACCAGCAATCTCAGCATCTCGTCTGGCCTTGATCTTGTCGAAGATGGCAATTCGGTGTTGAATGAAGTCGGGCAGGGCAGGGAGCTGCAAGAGGAACGCATTATATCAGTATTTAATTGTTCTTCAAGACGGAAAACAGGTCAAAGCGCATACCTCGAGTGAAGCCTTGCCGCCGCCAGCCTTCTTCTCCTTGGGCTGCTTCGCAGGTCTTGAAGGCAGGCTCTGGGCGGGCGCGCCCTCTGCCGCCTTGGGGGCATCAACTTTCTCGGAAGACATTGTTGGTGACACTCTCTTTTTTGGTGTTGCGACAAGGCAAAAGAAAAGAAAGTTGGCTGTTTGGCCTTTCCGTCTAATGGAGGGGCAGGAAAATACCCTTAGTACTTATCTTTTAGGCGCGAGGTGGGGTTGACTCACATCAGTTCGCGGCAAGGTACAAGCGGCAGATCTTCGGAGTCTTGGCCAGGGTGTTCTGACTCAAAGGTGGTATAAGTTGGAGGAGTTGTATCATGGGATTCATTAATTCATCCTTTGATTATAATTGAAATCTCTCGTATTTAATTTCCCTTTCATTAAACCCCCCTCCTTGAGTCATCATACGTCTACATCTCATATTAACCGGGCCGGAAATCGGAGCAATCATAGTAACATGGTAGACTCATAGACAAAAGCAAAGAAAATCGTTCAATATGTATGTATGAATTCGCATTCCAAAAGACTGGGTATCAGTTATCCGTGCCGCTCCTTATCCAAGAACTCCGTCCAAACGCCGTGGAATGCAGTCTCAAAGCTGTTCCCCTATCAAAGCCTCACTCCTTAATCGTACCACGTCGAGAAGTCAACCATCCCTTCCACTTCTCCAATTTGAATACCATGTCAGCTCCAAAGTATCTCATAGCCCGTACCTAGTGACACATTCCTCTCTATGCGTCTCCAGACAGTCCAGTGCGCAAACTCTAGTCCCGCACTTCATGCATCGCACTCGTCCCCAATATCCACACACTTCGCAGAATACACGCGTAGGGTAGTTGTCCTCCCACTTGCCTCTCGTCTCATAATACGTTAGCGGTGGGTGAGCAAGCAGCTTCCTTAGCTCCTCGTCTGACGGCAGATCAGGCACACGAGATGCTAGCAATGGATCGTTGTCGCCGGGATGGGCCGCTGGCGGCGGTCTGTACTGCCCGACTAATACCGGTGGAAGATCCACGTCTGCCATTGTAACATCCTCTTCCTGTACGCCAGGCGTCGGTTTGGCGCTTCCAGTAGGTGTAGACGCGGTGGTAGCATCTCGTTTGTTCGCCGGTCGCTTGGAGCTCGCGTTGCTGGGTCGATTGTTACCCGCAGCAGCCGGGCCGCCCTCGACTTGCGCTTGTATCGCCAGGAAATCGTCTAGGTGATTTGAAAAAGTCTTCTGCGACTGTAAAATCTTTCGTACGTTTGGTGTATGCTTCCCTGGAGCTGCAGCGCCAGCTTCGCCATCAGCCTTTGCGTCTTTGCCTTGCCCACTCTCGACGCTTTTCACATACCTTTGCCGCTCTTTGCGGGTATCGGGATCGAATTGTCCTTTCCACCATCTCGTTCCAACGCCTCAATCTCCTTCCGAATCTTGGCTTCTTGCCGCGCCGTCAAGTCGCCGACCGTCACACCTGCGGGTGCATTGCGAGCTCGTTTTCGGTTGGCTGGTTGTAAGGCGTTGGATCCGGGGAGTATGCCAGTGTCAGGGACGTAGGCCCATCCGGGAGCCGACGTGGTTTTGGCACTGGCGAGTTCGATGACCCCGAAGTTGTTCATGGTTCCTTGTGAATCGGTCGCGTGAGCTTGGCCCTGTGGGCTGTAGGTGGAGATTGAAGATTCAATAAAGGAACATTGGTAATTGAATGATAAGCTCCCAGAGATCGGCAATGGAAGCTTATAGAGCCTCTAGAGTATCATCCCGTCATCCACAGACGCGATCTAATAGAGGCTTAGCAACAGAGGGATCGCACGGCAGTTGAAGTCCGTGGGGCAAAAAAGGTATGTAGCGGCGAAAAAAGCAGCAGCTCTGGGTAGCTGTTGGGCTATCCTCCGCCGGAACAACCCGCGCCGTTCCTGCTAAAAGCCCGTAACCCGCCGTGTCCGCAAGCTGGGTACGTCTGTGATGATATTGGAACTCGAGACCTTAATAGCCGCGGCAGATCCCCAATTCTAAGCCAGCAGCAGCAAATTATACTCATGTAAGCTTCCAATCCCCCCCAGCTGCACCTGCGATTGCTTCACTAAGTCTAACTCCGACCTTCAAAGTACCTCTTTCGTCGCAAGACCCGAATTGTCTTTTCCCTCGCCACACGATCCGACATGTTCGCCGCAGCATCATCAAGAATACTTGCCAGCGGCGCTCGCCGTACCTTGGCTTCCTCGCGCAGCTTCCATGCCTCAGCTCAGCGCCTGAACGATGCTGCACCACTACCGGCGAGAAAGCCCATGGGCGCCTTCAGAGGAGGGTATGTCAACGGAGAGAGAGGGCCGTGGCAATGATGCGACGAATTAGAGCTGGAGTCTTGCTAACAGAATATGTGCAGTCTTTTTGGCTTCCTTTTCGGAAGCGTCCTGGCCGGCGGTGCCGTATACAGCTACGTCCTGCAGGAGTACAAGGCTTCCAACGAGCTGCTCACTGAGGACATTTACGTACGTCTACTACATGTGCTTGCTCTGAGAAAGCTTGGCATCTCGATATGCCTCGCAACCTTGAGCTCCATCTTTACCTACCCGCGTCATTGCTCCAGAGCGCCACACGCAACAAATAGTAGCTAACCATATCCATTAAACAGACCCTCCAAGCCTCCGTCACCCGCCTGACAAACCACGTCAAGATCCTCGAGGAGAAGATCCAACAGAAGAGGAAATAAAGCCCGAAAGGGACAAAAAAAGTAAAGCAAAATAAAATGGCGCAGAGTCATAGGAAGGAAAAGGCATTGTCACTTCATCGTCAGTATGGCGGAAACGAAACAGCATAATGACAATTGCTTGTCTTGTCTTTCATAGCAAAATAAAGCCTGTAAATTGTACCTCTTAACACTACAAAGTACTCATATCTACCCCACGAAGCAGCATAAATACAATATCTATCTACTTGAAAAGGGACTGCGCATATTTTCACGACGATATAAGTCACAAAGGCAATGGTCAAAACAAATATCTTTCAAGTTGGTGATCAAATTCGAATGCTTTCATCAAAGCAATGCCCCTGATGGGCGTAAAGCTAGTATGCAATTGCTAGTACTTATTTAGATAGTCCATTAACCAGCGCCGACGTTCTTTTCGTCAAGAATCAAATCCCACAATTATACAGTTTTTACTTTTTCGTTTTACTTTTTTGTTTCCTTACAGCTCATCGTGGTCGTCCTCAGCCTTCTTCTCCTCAGAGGTAGTCTCCTCAACAGGGGGCTCAGGGACGCTGACGGTGGCCTTGTATTTGCCATTCTCCTCGATGAACTTGATGAAGTCCTCAACAGTGCGGGCACCGCTGTAGGTGACGGGGTTCTTCTTGTCACCGGCAGGGTAGAGCTTGATAGTGGGGAAGCCCTGGATCTCATCAGGGACATCGTTGTTGGTGGCGTCGACCTTGGCAATGGTAACCTTGTCCTTGAACTCGCTGTTGGCGTACAGGCTGGCGAGCTCCTCGTACTTGGGAGCAAGAGCCTTGCAGTGACCGCACCAGGGGGCGTAGAACTCAATGAGGACATCCTTCTTGTCGTCAAGGACAATTTGGTCGTAGGTGTGGGCAACGACAGTGTAGACAGCGTCCTCCTGGGTCTCGGGAATGGGCTCAGACTTGACGCTGGCCTCGATCTTGCCAGCGGCAAAGTCATCAACAAACTTGGTGATATCCTTCTCCTTCAGCTCCTTCTCCTGGTCGAAGGGGTACTTCTTGTTGTTCTCAATGTCGTGGATGGCAAAGGCAGGGAACTTGTCAGTCTTGAGGTTGATGTTGCCGGCGTGGGAGCCGAAGCTGCTGGCGTCGATGGTGGCGAAGTTGATCTTGCCCTTGTACTTCTCAGCGAGAGCCTTGAAGGTCTTGCTGAGCTCCTCGCGCTCCTCTGGCTTCTCGGCGAAGATGTAAGCTAGGGGGATACCGGCAGACATGTATCCGGCATAGGTCTCAGGGCCGACCTCGCCGACGAGGGGAGTGGCGGCAACCGAAGCGAATGACTTGATGGCCTCAACGTCAAACTTCTCGGTGAAAACGTTCTTGCCCTCGTCAAAGGACTTGTAGAGGACGATGGAAGGGAACTCGACGCCCTCAGCCTTGGCAACAGCAGCATCGTTGACGCCACCGAAGAGATAGGTGTCACGCAGCTCATCGGCAACAGAGGTAAAGGTCTCGTTGGAGGCCTTGTCATCGGCAGCGATGTAGGCGACCAAGACAACCTTGTCGGCGGTCTTGAAGTCCTCGACGGTGTCCTTGGTCAGGATGGAGACGGCAGGAAGCGACTGCTTGACCATGTATGAGGTAATGCCAGGAGCCTTGCGCTGACCAGTGTAAGGAGAGACATTGTCAAGGCCACGGAAGACCTTGAGGGTGGGGTAGCCCTCGATGCCGTGCTCCTTGCAGAGCTCAGCCTCGTCGACACAGTCGATCTTGGCAAGCTTGATGTTCTTCTCCTTCAGAGTAGTAGCAGCTTCCTCATACTCGGGGGCGAGAGCCTTGCAGTGGCCGCACCAGGGAGCGAAGACTAGAGACGGCGATGTTAGCGGGGTCCATTGCCGGTGGCTGGCGGGGTAAAGGCAAAGGGTTCAAGCAGCAGAACACAGAGGCGGGTGGATTGGGACATACACTCTGCCAGGACGAGATCATTGGACTTGATGAAGTCGTTGAAGGTGTCGCCGGTCAACTGGGTGACATCAGACTCGGCAATGGCCACGCCGGCCATGGCGCCCATCAGGGCACAAGCAAGACGCTTATGATGCATGGTGAAGGACTGTGATGGGTATCTAGAAATGGAAAGGAAAAAAAAGTGGTGATGCAGGAATAGAATTCCGTGGCAAGAAGATGGATGATGGAGGAGGTTTTGTAGGCTGCAGAATCTGTTGGCAGCACGGATGACTTAGACGCTTCAATTGAACAAGTGTCCCTTTGGCCAGATCTGGCTATCAGTTATGCTGATGGGTTCCTGAACCACACCTTTGCCAGGCCCCTTCTCCAGCCTAAAACTGGGCCCCGCCCTCCCTCAGCTTCCACTAATCTAATGCCGCCCTCTAAGGGCAGGCCGCTACAGCGCTTCCCAGCCTTCTTTTTCCCCCAAGGTAGGTATTTTCCAGGCCCGCGATCTGCTCATGGTACCTGGTCGCCACCTGACAAATCCAAAGTTTCACTTCGTCGCCGCTCTCGCTAAAATACTGTACGAGCCACTTGGGTTTGATGGTTTTCTGACTTATCAGTTTGAACGCGTCGGATCTGGGCATGATTACTATCTGATTTTCCTGATTCCGCATGCCCTCAGTTGGACGATATTGCCAACTCAAAACAGGCCACATCGCTACACGCCTCACGCAGCACATGTACTCCATAACAGCTGCCCCTCATGCATGTTGCGCCAAGGCGTGCTTTGACTGGGTGGCCAGCTCTAAGCCCCGGTCCCAGAGCCTCGCTGCGCCAGTAGCAGCCGCCAATAGCGGCTAGCGCTACACTGGCCAGGAGGGTTTTGGACGAGACAATCCGCAGGGCGAGGGAAGGCTAAAGTATCGATATGGAGCACCATTGCCCACGGTGGCTTGTACTACCTGACATAGGGAGGTCGATAATCCTGATGCTAATGCGGACGGGATATCCGATATTGGAATTTATACGGAGGATCAGGCTCTATACGGAGCGTAGAAGAGGACACTTCATCAACGGGTCGCTTGCCACCCGTGCCTGGGCGTCCTCAAACAGGCGCACCGGCTGCGGCTCTGCGGCTGCATCGTTATGACCTCCCCACACCAAGTGGATTGGTTGTATAGCCGGGAGCACATATAAACACAAAATAATGGCATGTTCGGATAATATCGAGAAAGTGCTACAAGAACGAGTAGATATTCGGCGGAATATCTTATCCATTGACTATTGCTTGGCGAACACTGAGCACTGAAGTAGGTACATGCATTCAGACACGTCAGAAACCAAACACTGTGCTCATATAGTGCCTAATGCAGCAAAATGCACAATGTAAGCAATCATCCGATTCCATCCATGTATACTTTATCCTGCATCAACCGCATCTAAAGTAGCCGGCCATGCGTGCCAGCGGGGCGGCTGCACATCCCGACGCTGGGGCAGTGGGACTGTGGCCACTGATTAAAAGACATGTAGCCAAAAGGTGAAATGGCAGCGTTCTAAGTATGTACAAGTATGTAGGAGTTGTAATATTATGGAGCAATGTAGTCGTACGAAGTAGGAGTAATACGGGATAACATAGCAGCGTTGGCAGTTCTGTCTAACACAAGAGCTAACACATTGTGGCTATATTGGGTATATACGGGGCGATCAGCATTCTTCCCTGCCCGAATGCATCGCCAGACATGGGTGCCATTACTGCTATTATCGCCAATACTATAGCGGTTGATATCACCCTAGCCGCCTCCCCATTATGAGACATAGGCAGGTACATTTCGGGGGTTAAATGAGCTGCCGTGCAGACAGCCCAGACCACATCCGAGCCTCACCCGCGATATCCGATGCCCAGCTGAAGATGATAGCTGTCCATACGACAACTGATCTTCTACCCCTTGCCAAGAAACAGGAGACGGTAAAGTTAAATACTACTAATCAAATACGGCGTATGACAAATCAATAGACGAACGTAAGAAGATCGTCTTAGTACTACTATGGCTGTGTAGCAAGAATTGTACATATGTTCAGATAATCCACTTAGTGCTGATGACAGTGCTATATATACACGCGCGCACACACACATATATGCAAAAAATGGAAAGCAGGCTTTGATATCATGATGAAAATTGAGTTTAAATTAGCAGCGAAATAGTAATGTTTGAACAAAATGCAGAGAATCTACCATCTATGGAGTAACTAACTCTGCAGTAAAAAAGCGCTGAAACCTTTTATGTCTATCCCATGGGTGTACTTTTCCTTATTCCCTTCCCCTAGTTCCACATCACCAAGACCTCAAAACTTCTTGCTAAAGTCCGTTCGGGGTCCGGCTCTTGAGTACTGGTTCGTCCACTTGACAGCCACCTTGAGCTCGTGAGCTACTCTCAGCACCCACTCAGGCTCTCGCAGGAACTGTCTCGCCACCAGGGCCAGGTCGGCCGCAGCCTCGGGGCCCTCCTGGACAACGTCGTGGGCAATCTGGGAGTCGGTGATGAAGCCAACGGATCCGATAAGCAGGTTGTTGCCCTCTGCGCGGAGGGCCTTGCGGACCGTGCGTCCAATGTCGATCTGGAAGGACTTGGAGTCGGGGAACTGCTGCTCGTAGCTGTTGCCGCCGCTGCTAATGTCGAGGACGTCGATGCCCCATGAGGAGACCAGCTTGGCGAGCTTGGTGGTTTCCTCAACGTCCCAAGAGGGCTGGCCGGCCCACTCCATCCACTCGGTGCCGGAGACTCGCAGCCAGAGGGGCATGGTCTCGGGGATGACGGCGCGGACGGCCTCGGTGACTTCACGGGCGAAGCGGATACGGTTCTCAAAGCTTCCGCCGTACTTGTCAGTTCGTTTCTACATGCGTGTTAGTCGCTATAATTATTTTTTACATCATCACCATAGGTAGGTGAGCACTTACGTTGCTCAGAGGCGACAAGAATTCGTTAATCAGGTATCCGTGAGCACCGTGGAGCTCAATGACATCAAATCCAGCCTCGACCGCGCGCTTGGCAGTCTGAGCAAACTTCTGGACAAGTCCCTCGACCTCCTCGGTGGTCAATGCCTTGGGAAGAGCGTGGTCGTCGTGGAAAGGAATTGCACTGGGGCCAACGACGTCGTTGGGCCATCCGCCAGCGCTCTCATCGGCCACGGTCTTGTTTGCAGTGCCTCCAATCCAGGGAGCAAGAGTGCTTGCCTTGCGGCCGGCGTGGGCAATCTGAATGGCAGCCTTGACTCCCTGGCTGTGGATGAAGTCGGTGACTCGGCGCAGAGGAGCAATCTGGGAATCCTGCCACAGGCCAGAGTCCTGAGGGGAAATACGACCGCGGGGCTCAACGGCGGTGGCTTCGACGATGATGAGACCGGGGCCGTGGAGGGCCAGCTGGCCGAGGTGCACCAAATGGTAGTCGGTCAAGTGGCCATTGTCGGCGCTGTACTGGCACATGGGAGACACGACGATGCGGTTGTGCAGCTCGACGGAGCGCATGCGCAGCGGCTGGAAGACAGTCGGGGCCGATGCTTTGTCTACAGGAGTGCCGGCGGGGGGGTTCTGAGCGGGAGTGTAGAAGGGCACTCCAGGAGCGGGAGTGTTCTCCAGGTTGCTGCTGGTGCCGATGCTGCCCATTTTGCTGGTTGTGTTATTGTATTGATTGAAAGACTGATGGTGAGTTTCTCTGATGTTGAGACTTGGATATATTTATAAGGCGTAACGCTGAATGCCCACTCAAGAGGACAATATGTGTGGATGCGGTATGGCAGGTAGATACCTAGATGTATCTGATCTAAATAGGAAAGATGAAAGGACGTTTAAAATGCTTGGATAAATGCAAACGATGCTGTGCTTCAGATCCTGAGACCGCATGTCCAATCGCTCGTTCTTCTCCCGACTTTATATATCCTGGCCCTACCATGGTGCCCCCGCACGCCAACCAGTCCCATTGATGTTGCAACGGATAACGCGATAGAAACCGGCCGAAAACTCTCCAACGTCTCCTCCCCTGCGCCCGATGCAGATTACCAAAGCAGAAGAGCCATTACTTTCGGCCTCGCGCCAATCTCTCGGCATGGTGTTCCGTGCCATAGAGCAGGGGAGCCAATCTTGCGGCATGGAGCTCACTAAACTTGGCCCAGCAGCTATGACGGCAATGGCCGTAGGGCTGCCCTCGTTCTGCGGCCAAACTTGCCCAGCTTGAGCAGCCTAGTTGCCCGCCTCTCGCTGTCTGTGGCTTGCTAGTTTTCTGCATGCTTGTTTTAGAAATTTTTTTTCCTCTAATAGGAAACCAGTCGTGGGGCTCGTCAGAACCTTGCTGAATAATAACATTGAAACGATTCTGCTTAACTAATAGGGCGGCCAGAGTTGCCCTCTCACTTACTCAGGCGCGTTTTGGCGGCGATAATCCGGGTTTTAGATCTGCCTATCTGGCCGTTTTGCCGAGTGCCTAAGTTTTCTTTTTTTTTTTTCGTTCTCGCTTCTACAGCATTTGGGTAGACTATTCATCGTCTCGTCTCGTCTCGTCTCTCTCGGCCAACCCGCTTTCCAGCTTCCATCGAAAATTCCATTTCTTCTCGCTTTCGCTTTCGCGTTCTCGAAACGGCAACATCCGTAAATCTTGTTTTCTCTTCCCTTTGGAGGCGGCACTACCCGCAGCGTTAAACTCCCTTTGCGTTAAGCCATATTCCGATTCCGACGTGAAGACGGGGCCTCGGCCCGGAGGCCGATTAGCCCTTTGACGTGGTGCCATAGCTAGACATAGATAGATGGCATCTACTAAACATTACTAATAAGACAGCCAATGCTGTACTTTCTTGCACCTCCTCTTTAGCTCTTTAGTCCCTCTTTTCTGGATCAAAAGGGCCCCCTCCCTTATCCCCTCTCTTTACCCTTCGGGTATTATACCGAAGGGCCGGGAATGAATCATTGATACATTGAATCTTGCCTCGTAATTTGGGTCATATCCTTAAAAAGTGGAATGATGTTGAATAAAGAAGCGCATCGAATCTGTAGGTTTCCCATGGTTCGTATTTGGAGCTGCTAGTTTCGCGGCACTTGTCTCGCGTTAATTAGATCATGAATAGAGAAAATTACGTGCTTCTCTTGGTTCGCTCTGCCTCTTGGTTCGCCTTGTTCATAGAGCGGGCCTTGTCTCTACTATAATGATTATGAATCGGTTGTCTATTCTGTATTGATAATGAAGGAGGAGAAAAAAAAAAGGGGGATGCTTAGCCTCATATTACAAATGGTTTTCATGGCATATTGCACGCAGAAATATGTCAACGATGGTCAACCAAGCTCTGCTACAATCTACATGTAATCTTTCCCATTGGGAGGGGGGCCGATAAGGTTACCAGAGCTGAAGCCTTGGACGCACCTGATAGCGAACACCCAAAACACCAACACCTAGCCTCTTTCTAGATACACCCTTTAACATCCCATTTAAGATTTCGAAATCTATTGTTCCAAGCTCTACATGGTGTTTTTAACGCCCTATTCGCCAACAAGTGCTACCCAAGGCTGATCCTCGGCTCATCACAGAGAGATCTAGCAAATAAGAACCACTCAGGCTTCCCTGTCCAAAGCCTGAGAGTGCGGGGAAGGTGGCCGTAGTCAGGTCCGTCATGGGCCGTTTAGCCAATAGCAACTTGCTTGAAAGTCAGATTGTCGTGTGCAGCACGGCTGGAGAGGAGGTGGTTAGAGCAGCAAATAGTACTTAACTGCATCAAAGTAGCATCCGTGATTCAGGCCGTCACCTCCTCATTTCAACTCCAGCCGTGCCATCTTCTCCGCTTCCATCGCCTTTCCATTCCTCAAATTGTATGTGCAACTATAACTGCATTTATAAATATAATATCGATCTCTATTACATGTGGAACTCAGTTACGAATCATCATGGAGCTTGGGAACATAAAAGGCTTGTCTTCTATTTTGCTAAAGTACAGAGCATTGGCAGAGGTATAAAATGGAACAACGAAAAAAAGCCCAATTGAGCTCAACAAAAACGCAGTTTTGAACAAATGCGGTAAAAACAAAGAAAGGGCCATTGCAAGCTTTCCCAGCTTGTCTTTTTAGCAGGTCTCCCTGCCTGACTGTAACGGTTTCATGCCGTCAGTGCGCCCTACAGGTCTATACATGTCTAAAAAATACTCTCACGTCTATAGCCCGCGCTCCGTATTGACAATGCTAGTTCCCTACGCCATCTCCTCTTCACATCTACGTGAATTTAGGAGCTTAAGCGGTGGTCTTGAAGGTCATTGACTGGGTGCCCTCAGCGAAAGGAACACCGAGTTCGAACAACTTGACGAGAACGGCGGAGAAGTCCTTGAAGAACAGGTCGTTGTCGGCGGCGTACTTCTCAACCCAAGGCTTGAAAGCCTTGTCCTGGACCAGGACAATATCGGTGGGAAGCATCATGAGGGTCTTGGTGGTCTTGTCTTCGTACTGCTTGGGGCCGTCCCACTTCTTCTGGGGCCACTTCTCCTCAAGAAGGAGGCGGTAGAAGTCGTTGGTCACAACGGTGGGGGAGAAGGTCCAAGGACCCTCGTAGCCAGATCGAGTGGAGTGGCATCGGCCGATGGCGTGGCCACCGCTGAGGGCGACAATCTCCTGGTCGTTGAAGCCCATGCGGTAGAAGATGTCACGCAGGTGCTTGGCGCCCTGGCTGGCGTCGGGCAGACGGCCATCGGGAGTGCAGGCAGCGGCGTCGTTATCGCGACGGCCAGGTCGGTAAGGGACGACGGGTCCCAGCATCTCCTGGATGGCGCAGACACCGGCAAGGATCCAGAGATCGGAGTAGGTGATCCAGGGGTACTTGGCTGCAGTAAGTTGTTAGCGTTGGGCATGGAACCAACATGGAATATAGCAAAAAAGACTCACCCTTGATAGGCTCGAGGAAGTCACGAGCAGCAATCAGACCAGCGTTGGCACCGTGTCCGCTCTCGGGAGCAAATCGCATAGTGGCACCGTTGCTGCCACCGGTCTTGGTCTCCTTGTCGTAGGTACCGCTGGCGTGCCATGCGAGACGCACCAGGACGGGGCCGTAGCTGCCATCATCATAGTCCTCGACCTCCAGGCGGCTGGCGATATCGTTGTAGATCTGCTGGTAGTGGGCCTGGGTGGGAACGAAGCTGCTGGGAGAAGAGGCACCAGAGGTGAAGTACCAGATACCCAGACCAGCGGTGGCGGCAGCAAGACCGAGGTAGACAACGGGGCTGGATTTCTTCTCGGCCTCAGATGAGTAGAAGCGGTGGCCCTGCTGGCGGAAAGCCTGTCGAGGGGCAGCAGCGAAGGTGCGGGTAGTGGTGCGGGTTGCCACGCGGGCAAACTGACGGGCAGTGGAGGCCATCTGAACGACGATACGAGCGAAAACGTTAGCGATGTGTGGACGGACGAGCCAGCAAAGCTCTATATGGGCAGGGGAAGCAGCCAGGTCATGAGCCCGACGATGGTTATCAGGGTCTCCGCGAGCCTAAAGCCGCTTCTATCTCTATACAAAAAAGATAGAGAGAGAGAACAAAGAGATATTGCTCACCTTGTCTGTGGATTGGAGAGGATACGCTGACACAGCGAGAGAGAGAATGAGGAGGAAAGGAGGGGAGAGTGGGAGGTAATATGGCCGAGGGGAGGGAGGGTAGAAGAAGGAAGAAACGTACTACCTACTTGAGAAAAAGAGAGCGAGAGAGGATCGGGAGTCTAGAAAGAAAAGGACCCTCTGCCACAATAGTGAACGATGCAAATTGGAATTGCCTTAGTGGCCAGCCAGGCGTCGTCAGACCCGCACCCCAGCGGAGATGCTCCACGCTCTGACACTGGGGCTCGGAAGGTTCTTGATATCGATTTTTGGGCTATTGAAATGAGATCTAGCTGGGCATTGGAGAGGATTGCCTGCGTGCGTTCTGTTGGTTCAGGCGTCATGTCGCGATATTGTCTGCAGGGGAGGAAAAAAAAAAAAAAAAAAAAAAAGTCAAGAACCCCTCATCCGAACCCCAAATCTTCTTCTTGGACCCTTCGCTGCCAAACAGGTACCGACACAACGTTAGTCCCTCAGGGCCCAACGTATTCACAAGCCAGCAAAGACAAGGCTAACGAGTACTTTTTACGAATTCTTCGTAAGCCGTCGTTAATTCCTCCTCCAGGGTTCCTCTTCCCATGTGCCGAATCGCCCCTCCGTCTTCGCATCTCACTCTGTTCCGCCTCGAAGCAGCCAATCACAGGCCTCAATCTATGCCGCAAGTCTCTGCCATCCATCAATGATGCCGCAGCCGCCCCCCAAAAGACAAAATCATGCCATCTCGGGCCTCCGCCCTCCGGCTCCGCGCTTTGCGAACCCTGGGGGATTTCTTGCTTCTCTTCGAATCTAGGTAATATCTTTTTAACCAGAGTACCTTTTCCAATTCATGTCGAACTACTAGTATTGACCTGCGGAAAACTGAACAAATCCCAAGGGTACTTTGTCTCTTTACCAATTCCCCTCCCCCACCACCCACTGCTATCTTGTATTGCTCCCGCTCATCCACTCACAATTCATCATCCCTCAGCTCAAGGTCGTCATTTTCTCTTTTTTTTCCCGCTCCGCTCCCTAGTTGGAAGGACAGCCGAGCGGAAAGCCGAGAGACCAACAAGGTTAAACTAGGTGGTTTAGCTGCGAATGTGGCGTTGGGGCTTATTAACTTGAGGTTGACACTTGAGACGGCGGGAGCATGTAAGCGTAACGCCTTGTGCCTGACAATGGAATGGAGGACCCTGATGACTGATGGAGAGGCGCTAAATTCAAAGAAGCAAAAAAAATAGCCGCTGTGGGCTTTGCAACTTTTGCGGCGAGAGTCATTGGCTCGAGTGAATTTCGTCAGCGCCCGGCTACCTCGCAGCTGCTTTCTGCATGCGGTATGCGTCGGCGAGCGCCACGTGGAGTCTTGGGCCAGAAAGTCCCGGTTCCTGTATTTCCCGTTTGTGTGGCTTGTCAACGCTTGCTCGAATAGAGACGGAGGCTACATGTACCTCGGTCTCGTTCTTTGCTGGCACTAACCTGAGCTTTCGTGAAGGGATACAAGGAATAAATATGCAACAATGCAAAGAGTACGGCTTAACCATTGCCCCGTATATGTAGGTTTATTTTGTATTATTTGAGTTCATAATCTTTTTGAGCCAATGACTTTCGTTTTCGTTTATTAGATTCATAGAGACCTCATTCGCGTTTCAGCGAGACGTTCCCTTTTGAAGCAGAGTCAACCCATCTGCAGCCCCCTCTAGGGGAACCATACGATTACTATACTTGAAAAAAAAGACAAGGTCTCCTCCGTATCATTCGCGGTTCGCATCCAAATCTGTCTGCTAGCAAAGAAACCCGCCACTCCTTGTAGTGTCCGGCAAATGACATAATACAACAACCATTCATCATCGTAGTGTAACGATATAACATCTCAATATGACGCTCTCGAAAATATCAATGATACCAGCGGCAGGCTGTCGCAACATCTGTCCAACTTGCGCCCAGCTGTTGTTTACCTTTATTAGTTGAAATCGGCAGAGCCCTGGGCCTCCGCATTAGCCTCCGGGTGAGCTTCGTAAAAGTTTAGGTATCTGGTCTGAGCTTTGCGCTGGCTAGCTGCATCAAGCTCTCCGAGCGATGTTCCGTTCTCCTTTGCGCCAGTTGCACTTTTAGACGCGGTCGCAACAGAGGCAGGCCTATGACTAAGTGTTAGCTGGAATCCTTCCGTTTCTTGGGAGGTCGCATGGTTGACGGACCCAAACATTTGCCTGTCTACCGCCAGGAATTCCTTCATGGCATCCTTGCCACCGCGTTGAACCAGATAGTTCATATAAACTTGAGCCAGCTCGCGCTTAACGGGGGCGGGCAGCCGGCTCCTGCTGCGGAACTCATCAAAGACATGCTTGATACGCTCTGCTTGCTGAGTCTCTGCATCCTTATCTGGTGTGGCTTGCTCCAGTTCAAACTGGAACCACTTATCCCAGAATATCCTGCTGTCTGCATACCACTGCACATTCTTGAGAAAAACTGCTCGGGCTTCTTCAGTAGAGTTCTTGCCCTTCCATAGCAGTATTGCCCACTCAGCCACAAGAGCGGCCTTGGTATACAGATCAACAGTTGGAGCGTCGATCTGATCCTTGAGAACCTGGATAGCAGCTTCAGTGCCATTCTGGCGGCGCTCAAGGTTCGCCCAAGAAATGATCACTTCGACGCAGTCCGGGAGCTTGACAAGGATAGCAGCATGAATATCAAGCGCAATGTCTACGCGGCCACAGCTCTCCTCGAAATATGCCCACTGCATACGAATTCCCGGTCGGCTAATAGGGACGAAGAGAGTTGATGCCCGAATATAGATATTGCGGACTTCTTCCTCTTTTCCAGGCTGCTCTGCCATCCACCGGGCATACCGGTACCAGAACTCGTCGTAGAAGGCGCAAGTAACGAGACATCGTTCGTATAACGAGACAATTCTATTGAAGTCGCCCTCAGCTTCTTCAAAGTCTAGGTATTTGCGCCAGTTATTGAGCTGGCTATGTTCAAGCTCCGTCACATGGAAATATGGTCGCTTATTTTCTGACTCATATGTCCAGCGCTTTGATACCTCGTTTTGTGTCTGGGTGAAGACTTCGTAGTACATCGCGTCGATCTTTCCTCGGACGTCTCTTTCAACCTCTAGCTCTGGCCGTTCGGCACCACCATACGCAGCTGCTTCAGCTGCAACCTCGGCCTGATATTTGGCGAGGATATCTGCCGCCACAACCTCCGTCAGAGGTTGGGTGTGGGACAGATTGCGAAACCGTTCATAGTAGCGGGCATATTGATGCAGTGGAATGCGGATAATTCGAGCATGTATGGCAAAGATTCGATCCTGAGCTTCTTGCCGCTCTTCGTACTCAATGTACTTGTCCCAAAAGGGGTGGGCGAGGAAATCTAAACCGGCAAAGGTAGCTCCGCGTTCAAAGAGTCTGTGTATCCATGTCAGCAGCAAGCTCACAGGGGGGAGGGTTTGGCGAATATGGGAACAGAGGAGGGTCAGTACACAAAGGGGTGGTGGCCATCTGGGAGTGTAGAAATCGAATTCTAGACCCCCAGTGGAGACAACGGTAGGAGCACGACGCAATGTTATGGGACGAAGAGTACATATCAACAAAGTCTGGGAAAAAGAGTGAGAGAGAGATCCCGGTATGATAGGGCCGCTGTGGCATATCTCACCATCAGACACGGTCGATAGTGAGCAGCAGAGCTCTTGACAGGTGTAAAGCCGAAATCATGGTGCTTAAGCGCGATACTGCATTGGTAGAAGTCGTTATGGGGAAGGAAAAAGTGCCCTGAATACTTACTCTCTGACCAGCGTAGGGTCATGTGTGGTCTCCATTTTGAAAGAGCAGTAGTCGGTCCAAAGGTCGACAGAGTTAGTTATGCTGGCGCAACCTCGCTCATAAACCTATATCCAGTGCCGTTAGCAGTGCATCCTGACACAACCCTTGCAGAGAGGGCCTGAGACAAAGAGTCTCCAAGCGCACCATTTCAGCTGACTCTGGGCCAGCGATATTGAATTCCAGATCAGCATATTTCTTCCAGTACCCAAAAAAGAGCGGGAACTTGAGCAGAAGTCGATCGTAGGCATCGCGAATCGTAGAGAGCGCTTGGGGGCTCGAATTTCTATTCAGGCCACCATCGAGAGCTTCGCAAGCTTTGATAAGGTTCTCCCAGCTTTCAAAGTTGTCCGGATTCGTCTCCTAGCCGGGGATAAATGAATTAGCAACCAAACGGAACGGGCCAACATCAGCCAGTTTGGTGACAACGGGCGATTGGCAGAGGAGGCTGACGTACCGTTTCAGCAGCGAATTTGCGAACCGACGCGTACTCCTCTTCGGAGCCGCCGTAATTGTTAAAGTCGCTCATGGAAGAATACTTGAAAGACGCGATTGAGGTTGGGACAAAAGAAATGTATGCGCAAAGGAGATGCAACAGCGCGAATAGGAGCTGAAAAAGTGCAAGGTTCAAGGTTATGGTTGACAGTGGAAGAACGTATGTGAGGCTGGGGGATGTTTAGCTCTGATCGGCCTAGCGTCAGTTGGATGACTAAGCGTTGAAGATGCATATTTTTATTCGCAAGCGGGTCTTTGCAAATTCGGTTTTTCTCTCCTCTATAAACATGGCCAGTGATGATTCCCAAATTAAATTATGATAGGAAGAGAATGAACGCTCTCCATTCATGGCGAGCATGATCTCAAAAAGGATCTGAGGTCTGGCAGTTACAAGACGTCTTTTTTTTATCCTCAAGGCGAATTACTACCTCGTTAGGCAAGACTGTCTATGTGATAAGCATTGCATAGATTTTCTTTCATCTCGACGAACTCGGCAGGTGACAGGTCAATAACTGCTCTTGAACATGGATCATGAGCAAGAGAATGGACCTTTAGCAAGAGGATTGATACCTGCTGTGGCCATAATCGACACGATGGTATTCATCTTCGTATAGATACGATGGTTGCTCGGAGTAAAGAGCACTGTGATCGTGCATGATGCTACAGCCTTCAACCACAACAGGCTACAGAGGGAATCTGTGGATTAGGATTTGTAAATGAGAAAGATATTTTCAGTAGATGAAGCACCAAATCCGGGTTGCAATCTTCAGTCAATAGGCAAAATCCATGCCATGATCTGAGAGATGAGAACCAGTCTTTGCCTCGTAAATAACTGGCAAGGCTGTAGTTTGGATGACTTGATTTCCATCTTCTTACCGGCTGTAACTGCAACTTCTTCTCTATTCACCGCTTTGCGGTTTGCAGCTGTTATACAGGGAGTTCTCTCAGCTCTCTGCTACGCTTTTTTGCTCTGCCACCAATTGGTGAGATAAGCGTGCCCAAAATAGACGCTAAGTGCCGCCGATGTCACCAATGACATAGCGCGCTCGCTACAACAACCACAGAGCAACAGTCCAGCTCTGCGGGAACACGGCGACCTCCAGCAAAGGAAGAAATACCTACTACAAAGAATAAGGCGGAGGACAGCTCGAAAGCAAGGCCTTCAATCGCTCCACTCAATTGCAAGGAGACCATGGATCAACAGGGACCTTAGATCCGCTTCCTACTTGCTTCGTCCCCCTGCCAGCCGCCCAGCTTCGCATTTGATGCCACGAGTCCATCATCATGGACACTCCGCCGGGCTCGTGGAGCGCGCAAGCTCCCGCGCCAGAAAAGTCGAGCGAGCTCTTCATCCGCGACTATCCGCATCGATCCATCGCGATTGTATCGTCCTCTCACGCCCTCATCCTGCGATATAGTTCGTCAGCAAACGATGCGTTCGGCAGCGGTTCTCCCATTTCGCTCCCATCCAGCAAGCCGCGCGGCGGCAGCGATTCCTCGGCGGCCAAGTGCATGGTGGAATTCTCTCCTATAACAAAGAAGCTGCTGAAGGACTACCGACCGCTAACGCCGAGGCCGGTGTATGGTACTTTGGGCTTGATTGCAATCAACGGGGAGGTGTTTCTCTCTGTCATCACCCAGGCCGTGAGGGCTGCGACGGTCCGGCCTGGCGAAACTGTGGAAAGGATTGCGAGTGTGGATTTTTACTGCCTGAGTAGCGCAAACTATGACGATGTCGTACCGCTCGAGTTACTAGACGGGGATTCCTCAGACGTTTTTGGATACAATTCATCATCGCCTTACGGCCAAGGACTAGGCCGAAGAGACGTGGCCATCGAACATCCATGTCACGATCTACGCAGGCTGCTCAGCAATGGCTCCTTTTACTACAGCACGGATTTCGATCTCACTAACAGGGTACAAGACCGGTATGGTTTTGCTACGAATTGCGGTTTTTAAGGACATGTGCTGACTCCTATCTACAAGGCCTCTTAACTCGGATTCTTTTGAGATAGACAACTTTGACGACACGTATCTGTGGAACTCGTTTATGATCAGCCCATTAGTCCAGTTTAGGTCCCGGTTGATGCCCCCAGAGCGCGAAGCACTGGATGCGTCACGCATTCTCACCTCTGCAATCCGTGGGTTTTGTAAGACAATGACCATCCCGCAGAGTGCTTCGCCTTTAAAATCTAGGAGCGGCAGGCCATCCTTCTTATCGCTCATTTCACGACTTTCTTGTCGGCGGGCAGGCACTCGTTTTAATGCCAGAGGCATGGATGATAATGGCAATGTGGCAAACTTTGTTGAGACAGAGACGACGTTCTGGTCTCCCGCAGGAGTTCTCTTTTCTTATGCCCAGATTCGAGGATCAGTTCCGGTCTTTTGGGAACAGGCGGCGGATCTCTTACCCGGCCGCCAAAAAATCACCATTACCCGGCCTCCGGATGCAACGCAGCCAACGTTTAACAAGCACTTTGATGATCTCGAGCAATCTTATGGTGCTGTCCATGTTATCAATCTTTTGAGTGCAACTAAACCGGGTGAAGTCGAGCTAGCCACGATGTACCAGCAGTGTATCAGACGCTGCCCATTAAGCCGACCTGCACAACAGCAGTCAGAGGATCACGCATTGCTACGCGAAACACATTACGATTTCCATGCCGAAACAAAAGGCCCAGCTGGATACGAAGCTGCTCGCGGGATCCGCCGATACATTGAAGGCTCATCTGACGCCTTCGCCTACTACCTAGCAGAGCATGACCGAGCCGATAATCGCATGGTAGTAGTGCTTCAACAAGAAGGCGTCTTTCGCACGAATTGCTTGGATTGCCTCGATCGTACGAATCTGATCCAGACCTTGATATCTCAGATGGCTTTCGAGGCATTTTTGAATCATCGAAAGGAATACGCAGCCTCCGATTTCTGGATGAGACATTCCAGTCTTTGGGCCGATAATGGTGATGCCCTCTCCAAGACTTATGCCGGAACTGGGGCTCTAAAGACGTCCTTCACAAGACATGGCAAAATGTCACTAGCTGGAGCGGTGGCAGATATGCGAAAATCTGTTCAGCGCATCTACCACAACAATTTCATTGACCCTTCTCGGCAGATTACAATTGATATGCTACTAGGGCTTTTAGTTGGACAAGCCCCTGTACACTTGTTCGACCCCATCAGTGACTATGTTTCAATAGAGCTGGGCAGACGAAGCGAAGAGTTTACGTCATTCAAGAATATTAGTATATGGGTCGGCACATTCAATTTGAATGGACGTACCGAAGGTATCGACTCTGACTTATCGCCATGGTTATTCCCGCCGTCTCTCGGGTCATCACAACCAGAGATATTTGTTGTCGCCTTTCAGGAGATAGTTGAGCTAAGCCCACAGCAAATTATGAATAGCGATCCCACCAGAAAGGGGCTGTGGGAGAATGCAGTAAAAGAGACACTGAACCGGCGACAAGCTAGCCTGGGAGGGAAGAAATACGTGCTACTACGTAGTGGGCAGCTCGTAGGAGCAGCTCTGTGCATTTTCGTAAAGTCGTCGTCTCTTGATCACATTAAGAATGTCGAGGGAAGTGTCAAGAAAACGGGATTGTCTGGGATGGCTGGAAACAAGGGAGCGGTTGCTATTCGTTTTGATTATGCAAACACTCATATATGCTTTGTCACAGCACATTTGGCAGCAGGTTTTGCTAATTATGATGAACGGAATCGAGATTACGCAACGATTCACGATGGCCTACGATTTCAGAGGAATCGAGGGATCGAAGATCACGGTATGTTACCTTCTCAGTTGACTTGTCACTGCAAATCCGTAAAGAGACACTGGCAAAAAGGTGGCTAACAAGGATATAAAAAGATGCAATCATTTGGCTGGGCGATTTCAACTATCGAATCGGTCTCGGCTCAGAAGCCGTACGCGGCTTGGTAAAGAAGCGAGACTTTGAAACCATGTACAGCAACGACCAGCTAAATTTACAAATGGTAGCTGGGCTCGCATTCCAGTTTTATTCTGAAGCCCGCATCAATTTTATGCCCACCTACCGATTTGACATTGGAACAGACGTATACGATACTTCGTGAGCAGCACACCATCCTGTATAGATTTGCAGACATGCTAACATCTGGCAGTGAAAAGGCAAGAATACCGGCTTGGACAGACAGAGTGCTCAGAAAGGGGGCTATTCTCCGCCAAACGGCGTATGACTCGGCTCCAACATTGATGTTCTCGGACCACAGACCGGTTTATGCCACATTTGATTGCCGGGTCAGCCTCATCGATGAGGCGCACCGAAACGCAATTAGCCAGGAGTTATACGACCGGCGGAAGGCGGAAGTGGGAGACTCAGCTGCACATGCCGATGGTGAAGATACTGAAGATGAAGACTTGATTGGATACGACGCTATCGAGCCTGGCCTACCCCCCGCGAGCTCAGACCGGCAGAAATGGTGGCTCGACAACCGACAGCCGGCCCGTGCCCAAATTCCCATTCCCAATGGGCGAGACGGCCAGCCAATGGGTTTGAATCCACACCGCCCTTCAAATCCCTTTGGCCATGGCGAAGAACTGGACTGGATATCAGTTTCGAGATCCTCACCCGGGGCGTCTCTTTCAAGCATATCCAGCTCGCCATACGAGAAGCTCACACCTCCCAGGGGCATCAATTCAGCTGGGCCTAGGAAGCTACCTCCACAATATGACCCGGCCACTCTCCCTGCTCAGGTGGGACGGATGAAGATTGGGGACGGTGATGGCGCGCGGAGTGCTCACGGAGACAGATCTAGCGCGGCTCCGCCTCCACCGCCACCCCGTCGTTCAGCAACAACGACCTCTGATATGGGCACGAGCGCAGGGCTAGGCAGGTCTGCAAGTACAGTGGGGATTATTGGAGGAGCTGATGCTCCTGGCAAGATAGGAGGAACACAACCACTTTGGGCATCATCATCTCGGCCCACATCAGCGGCCTCTCAGACATCGCAGCTATCGCAGCAGCTCAAGGCTGGGAAGCCCGCACCCCCTGTGGCAAAGAAGCCGGCACACCTGTTGTCGACATCACCAGCCTCAACAACGTCGCTACCCTCGACGTTGACATCAGGGAGCGGATTCAATAAAGCTAAATGTAGCGACGCAGATTTTCAGCCACCGCTGCCGGCTCGTGCTTCAACGATGGGTGGTTCAGCCACTGGAAGAAAACCCGTTGCTCCTCCCAAACCTTTCTTAAGCATGAATACAAACGCAAATACTACAACGGCGACCAGAGGGCCCCCCATGTTGCCACAGCGATCAAGGCAGGTGAACCAGGGTCCTGTAGATCTACTAGAGGGTGGAGAGGAAGAGATGGGAGGCTGGGAGACACTGCAGCCGAGCGCAGCTTAGAAGAAGGGGGAAAGCACGGGGTTCAGGCACAAGTGGCATGCCTGGAGATCACGATGGCTACCGTTTTTATTAGAAGAAAAAAAATGATATATGAACATAACTCTGGGCCATGAAGCTTGCCTTGGCATAAACAAACTTTTCTCTTAACTGTGAAGGTATGCGCGCTTACTGAAGGAATATCACTATCACATGGCTTGAGTTTCCTGTAAGCCAGCGAGCCTGCAAGTGCATACGAAGGCGTACCGCCAGGCACATGTAAGAGTGATATCCCTGCTCTGGAAATAGATGAGGGCCAATTAGCGCCTGGGTGTCATTTCCATCCCTGGCGAATCAGAGCCTGCTGTGCGAGTACTACTAGTTGTATACTACTTGCTTTTATTCACCTCACTTTTATGGTTTTCGGCTCGCCAAAGGCGGCCTGCGTCTCGTGTCACTCTCCGATGATAATTTTTTCTTTTTCTTTTTGGCGTACCACAAGACGTTGCCGCGTTATGCAGCACAAAAGAACTGTTAACCCCATCTAGTTTGCGAATCGCCCTTAATCACACCACCAGATTGGATGATTTCCAACGGTCTTCCCACACACACTCTGCGCAAGGACGAAATTGGTTCTAGACGCTAATGCGGGGAAAATCCAAATCGAATGCGGTTCGTAAGGGGACGATCCATAGGTACATATTGATGATATGATGCTACTGCCGAAATTTAAATGATTCGCAGTAGCCAACCCTTTTCTAGCGCAAATCGCGGCCGATCGAGAAGGGACTTGGGGTTTCCCCGTACAGTACGTGTTTGTTTGCTTCGTCGCCGGTGCCACCGCCTTTGTGTGCCCTCTCTCTCTTATCTCTCTCTCAATTTCCTCTCTTTGTTTGTTGTTGTCAGTGTGCATCACGGGCAGCGAGACAGGGGAGGCTTTGCGCAAGTAAGGGGTGGGTTAGTGGCCATGTGCTGGAAAGTTGGCAGCGGGTTCAATGTTTCTTGGCTTGTGACCAGGTGAGACGTTCTAGGGAAAGGCACCTCGTAGGCGCGTCAAGAATACAAGGGGAGAGGGGAGAGAAAGAGGCGGCGGTCATAAGTGCTAGGTAGCATTTGGCTCATGTACATACAGTATCTCGTATCTAGGCTGAAAGGAAGAGATGGCGATGGTCCCGACATTGCCCGTCATTTCAGCCCTGTCTATACAAGCATCTATTTGGGGCAGCACGGCTCATCTCATCTGTCTTTTGGAGAGATACGGCTCGGCGGCTCGTACACGTCAAATAAAACATCCTCGTCATCGTGTACTTTTAGTCTCAGGGCTCTTCCGCTTCTAATACCGAAGACTGGCCACAGCTGGCTCAATGTCGCTGCGGTGGCCGCTCGGCTCCAAAGGCGCCTTTTTCGCGATTCAGTCAAGTTCGTGCCATTGATTCATTGCAGCAAGCCTCACCAGACTAGCAGCCAAACTAGAATGCCTCGGACTTCTCCATTCGGCATGAAATAACCGATATCTACCAAGCAGACGCAGAACTATCATGTAAGTGGCAACGCCACCGCGTAGTCTCACTGCTAGTGGTACGTGTATCTAGCCGTTGATACATATTTCTCCGCCGAGACATTGAATGGTTGATCTGCCACGATGCCTGGCTGCGATGCGGTACAGCCTGCCATTATTAGCCCAGAAAAAAAGAGAAAAAAAAAAAGGGCAATCCCAATCCTACTTGACTGGTCATTCTGACAATCGTGCTTGGACTGCCAAGCCCCGCAATTGGGGACCTGTAGCATCGAGAGCAGCAGCAGATTCGAGATGCCGCCTTGAGTGCTACTTGAGCTGTTTGGCCTCCCATCCCAGGTTGCGCTGCAAATTTCCGTGGCTATTGTCCGCGGAGCTACTGATCAACCGCCTGTACGCTGCCGTCTGGTGACATCTGCACGCTACGGTATAGGCGATTTGCCACGGCCAGTTGCATGTCACAGCTCCCCCTCCCCCCCGAGAGAAGCCCGCTATTTTCCCAGCGCCCACAGCGCCTGACTGGCCGCTCACATGCCCCCTTGGGCCCGTTGCGCAAGCGATCAATTGATCTGCCCCCCCGAGAGAAGCCCGCCAACCGCTAATGGAGCCCCTGCGCTGCGTCTCCCCACTCGCCGCTCGGCGTCTTCCCTGGCTTGGTCTCCAGCGCACTGACGCTTGAGTTGCTTCTCGCCGCCTGGCTCTCCCTCCTCGCGCTCATATTATTGGTGACGGGCCTTCTTTTTTTTGTGCTCATTTACATCCCAGTTTTCCCTCGTCCACAGCTCGTATTTCCTCTTTTCCTCTTCCCTGCAAAACCGCAACCGCCCATTGCGCAGCAACAACCAACGCGCATCGCACTCACACGCCCTCAGCTTCTCTTCCTCTCTTTATCCTCATTCTGCCGCGCCTGAGCCGCCTC
Source organism: Trichoderma hamatum GD12 (assembly GCA_000331835.2). Lineage (NCBI taxonomy): Eukaryota > Fungi > Ascomycota > Sordariomycetes > Hypocreales > Hypocreaceae > Trichoderma > Trichoderma hamatum. Next base: position 27,791 of record ANCB02000238.1, read on the forward strand.
GCCTATGCTTCCCAGTGGAGCCCAGGAAAATCCCAGAGGGGCCTTCTACTAATACATAGTACCACTGCGAACCAACCACTACCTCGACTCGTATTTACTAGTACTGTAAGGGCTCACTGAACCACCAATTCGCGCAGCCAGCCCGTGCCGTGCATATTGCAAGTGGCGCTACGAGATTTCCTCTGCAGCACCTTATTTATACGCCTTTTCGGCCTCCACTCGCCAGGCGCAGAAGCGAGATCAACCCGCGCCTGCGGCCGCCGTTGCTCTGCATCTATTTGCATTAGGGGGACAGGGACAGTGAGAAAGAGACCGAGAGAAGGAGAGAGAGAAGGCAATCGAATTAAAATCAACATCTAAAAAAAGAAGCGCAACCCGAGATTCGGAGCGTTCCGAGAACAACGTCGACGACCTCTTTAGTGTTATCCCGCCCTAATCAAATTGCCCCGTCGAGACCTCGAGCCCTTATTTCATTTCCTGCGCCCCGGCGACGTCACCTGGAATTGGAACAGCATCGAGAGATTACCTGGTGGGGGACAGCCGTTTGGATCCTCTTTGCATGGGTCGCATGAACAACTTCCATAAAGGGAAACAATAACGACTCTTTGGTTATATTACGCGCGCCGTGGGTGTGAATCTCCGAAATAGAGGCTTTAACCCCCCAGCTTGTCACATCGTCCCGACTAGCCAGACCAAGATCTATTTCGAACTTCGGCCGCAAGACTCTCAACGGGACTGCGAAACAGACGTTGATGCCAGCTTCCAAGTCAATCGCATCGAGCAATTCATAGCGTACGATCCTGTCGCTAATAATATCGCCGACGATTTCCTCAAAAACCTCACCAATACAATTGGAGTAGTAATAATATCGACAACAAAAAACCTATAACTGCAAAAAGAGCATTTCAAAGTCGCTGGATCGACAACCACTCGCAACAATGGCAACAATGGACAATCTGTTCGCGATAATGGACGAGTTATCACCCGTTCCATGCCAGCTCATGTCTCCCGCCAAGCAGAATCGCATCATGGTCTGGCGCGACGAGGTCGCATCCGCATCAGCTTCATATACAACCGCCAGCAACTACTCCGCCCCTTCACTCGTCACAACAACTACTGCATCGTCGACTTCTCTATCGCCTTCTGAACTTGCCACCATGTCAAAGAGCTCACGACTCTGGCACAAGGTCAAGGCGCAATTCACTGGCAAAACTCGTCGCCGCAGCAGCGTCGCCAACGCTGACGTACCGGACTTTATGATGCCTCCACGGAAAGGCGATGTGACGCGAACAGCAATGTATGAGAACTTGCGATCGGTAGATCACAAATCTCCAGACGAAGAGATTGTGCCGGGCCAATCCAGTAGCCATGGTCGAGGACGAGGTCTTTTCGCAAGGCAGAGAAGGATGATACGGGCGCACACGATGTTGGTGAACACGATTAGCTGATCGAGAAGAAAATCCGCAAGGGACATCTTCAGCTACTTATACACAATTGTTTTACAAAAGCACAGCCACAGCACGAGCGCAGCCTCCAATTGACGAAAGACGATGACTACGAGACGATTCTCATTACCGTTCCTATCCGAATCCTTTCAAGATGGCGGGGAGAAGGCTTAAGGGGGGAACACATAATAAATATAACGTTTTTGGCGCATGTTTACTAGGTAATTACATTGGGAAGGGAGGAAACCGGACAGCGATTTACTTATACCACAACCACGGGGCTATTTTTACAAGCCACTTTTCTTTTGTATTTGGTGTTTTTTTTTATACGTTTTACGAGGACTTTGCCTCTAGAGAGACAGTCATGTTTTTCTTCTTTTTTTTCTAAGATTCTTATAAAATAGGACAGAAATGGAAAAAGCTTGACTTATTATCAAAATTGTGCTGTTCTCTTTTCTATCAGCACATGCTATTTTTTTTTTTTTTTGCAGAATACCTAGATAGTTTATTGTCTACCTATGGGGTGTTGCTCTAGTAGACAGTCCTCTATCAAGAGAAGAAACAAGAAATAGCCGATAAGACAAGTAGAAACATCATCCAATTGGCGGAGGGAAACCGGTACATTGGTTCTTTATCTTGAGCAAGCCATCAAAGATCTAATAGTAGCAGCAACTCTAAATTTCGCCTCTATCAGCTCAAGGTGGGGTGATATTTTTTTTTTTTTCTGTGCGTGTGTAGCTTTGCGCCTCAGTTGCGGGCTTTTCTGATCCATCTTCACTACTGGTACGGAGTACATTACTTTGCATTGCGACAGTTATAATTCAACTAGCATAGGACAAGTACATCTTTACTTTTGAGTAAAGGGCTGTAACCATCATTTCACATGGAGTGTGGCCCATGTATTGGGAGAACTTGGATACATGTATAGCTATGCCAAAGAAGCTTGATTGCCGAGGTACTAATAAGCTGAGCAAAGATAGCTTGGAGCACAGCTAGATGCTTGAGCAACGGGCCCCTATGAAAGCAGGCAACATACAAGACTTCACGACTGGCAAATAATCACTCTACAGTAGACACAATTCAGTACGTTTGATTGGAATTTCTTTTTTTTGCCATTTTTTCAAGGGGTTGCTGCTGTAAAAAATGTTGGGTGGAAAGGGAAATACACAGTTTCCCTTTCTTTTCTCCTCTTCTCTGCGGGGCACACAACGAGAATAAACCACTGTGACGCGAGGAGGGGGGAGAGGGGAAAAAAGACAACAGGCAAATTGCAAGAAAACAACGACATCATTTTGGGGGACAACATTTTCCATAACGATCCGCCAAAAAAACGGGACCAGATGTAAACTAGGTAGGTGGTAACGTCAAAAAGCAGAACAGGGGAACAAATACCAGGCACTTGGGTAGAGGGGGGTTGGGAGAAGAGGCAACAAAAGCGTCCATCATTCAGCAGCGAACAACAAAAGAGTCCGTCGCCTGTTCAAACAAGCGAAAAACAACGGACAAGCACCCTTGCGCCACTCATCTCTCCTATCCCTAAACCGAAAAAAATCCGAAGTTCCATGACCCATCTCTCCATTAACCAGGCAAGCAACGCACTGGGTACCAGCGCGGGCACCGGCTAAGCCAGCCTCCAACACGATTTCCATCTATCGCCATGTGCAGAGGTGGGCGAGAGTGTTCAGATAACTAAAACAAGATAAAGAAAAGACCCCTCGGTTCTTTGCCGAGTTTGCATGCAGCGGAGGTAAGAAGGATTTAGGAAGCAGCCTCAGGCGCCGGCTCCTCAGCAGGCTTGGGTTCTTCCTCGGCAGGCTTGGCAGCCTCTCCCTCCTCCTTCTTAGCCTCGCCAGCCTCGGCATCACCGCTGTCGGACGAGGTCCACAGGGTCAAGTTGTCACGCAGGAGCTGCATGATCAGAGTGCTATCGCGGTAGGACTCCTCGGAGAGGGAGTCGAGCTCGGCGATGGCATCATCGAAAGCCTGCTTGGCAAGGTGGCAAGCACGGTCGGGGGAGTTGAGGATCTCGTAGTAGAACACGGAGAAGTTCAGGGCAAGACCCAGGCGGATGGGGTGAGTGGGAGTCAACTCGGTCTGAGCAACGTCGGTAGCGTTCTGTGCGGCATGGTCAGCTTTGCCCGCGTGAAATTTGTCTCTGCACGCGGCGTCGACGAGGGCGTATATAAGCATACCTTGTAGGCCTCGTGAGCAGCGGTGGCAGCGCCCTTGCGCTTCTCGCCAGAGGCGAACTCGGCGAGGTAACGGTGGTAGTCACCCTTCCTAGAAGAGCGATTTGCATTAGCTCCTGAAAATTTCGAAATGTGCGAGCTGAAACGTGATTGGGTGAAAAGTTTTCGAAACCCGGATATCAAAAGAGCGACGGAGAAATCAACGTACATCTTGTGGTAGAAAACCTTGGACTCGCCAGTGGCGGCGTTGGGGATAAGGCTCTTGTCCAGGACATCAAGAACATCCTCGCAGACCTTCTCGAGCTCGAGCTCAATCTTGCTGCGGTACTCCTTGATGGTGGAGACGTGCTTGTCAGAGCCCTTGGACTCCTCCTTCTGCTCGATGGAGGAGATGATGCGCCACGAGGCACGGCGAGTGCCGACAACGTTCTTGTAAGCAACGCTGAGGAGGTTGCGCTCGTCAACGGTGAGCTCACCGCCCAGCTGGGCGACCTCCTTCATGTAGGTAACCATCTCATCGTAACGCTCGGCCTGCTCGCAGAGACGGGCCAGGAAGGTCTTGCTGTTGTTTTGAGAATCTCAGTCAGACCATTTCGCTCGATCAGAGAAAAGGGGAGGGGGGAGATGTTTGGATTCTCGTCGTGAGAACTTAGTGGGGTCACGGGGCCAAGCTGTTGGACAAACCTTTCACGCTATAGACAAAACGTTAGCATTGCGAACAAAATCTAGTTTGAAGCAAGAAAGTGATGTAGGGGTGGAGAGAAAGGTATTTTGTCTGCCATGGTGTTTCTGGGCTCCCTCGCGCGAGTCCGAAGCCGCGCAGATCGTGGCGAAGAACCGGCGGGCTGAGGGGTTGCGAGAACGAGGGGGCTCGAGAGGAGAAGGCGGAAAGCGGCGGTCGCAGCAGTGACAGCAGCAGCTTCTGGGGGGGCAAGTTGAGCTCACGTACCTCGGTGGCCATTTTGACTGTGTGTCTGTGATTTGAAGACGAGGAAGAGACGAAGGTCGGAATGTGCGGAGTCGTTGCAGAAAAAGGATGATGCGGGTGTCTGAGGTGGGATGCGGTTGAGGATGGGGCGAGAAGAGTGTTTATATTTTGATTGTGGATTGAGATTGAATTGGCTTTGGGGTTTGGGGGGTTCTCGGGGCGGAGGCCAGTGCCCGCCGCTGCCAGCACAGGTGATGCGAGCGCCAGCTTGCAGTGGAGTTGCTGGCTCTTGGGGGCCTGCTAAGCCTAGCCAGCCGCCTGGCGCACCCCGCCCCTAGGCTCTGGTGGCCGAGCACAGCGCACTAGAGGTGCCTGTAATCTCTGGCCGCAGCGCCTATCTGGCAGTCGAGACTTTGTCTCTACTCGGTGGTTAGTTGGCAAGCTGCTGGGTAACAATGTACCTGATGCGTACCCGTGATGAACAGCATTATTGTGCTTGTCCCTCTAACTGATCTGGAGCCGGAAGGGGGGGCCGCTCTTCACTTGAAGCTCACTTCCACGTTAGCAATGCTGTACCTGCTACACGTACGCAAGTACGGGCACGGAACTCAGTACATGGAGGCTGGCGCATTGATGCTGAGGCGTCCTCTTAATTTACATGTGGCTTCTAGTACCCAGCAGGAGGCTGCACTGGTACTGCGTACTTGCATCTCCCGACTACCTTCCTACCCAGAAAGCATGACCATCCATCCTGAATGCCTCCGATACACAACGTCGAAAAGGGGGGGCTTCAGCCGTTTCTTCCTTTTTCATCCTTTCACTTTTGTTTGACTTCCTCCTCAGCCGCACTTACTTGTGCACTGGGTCTCACTACCACTGGTGGGCATAGCAGGTAAGGCGCCTTAGTACCTAATACCAAGGTAGCATTCAGGCATTAAGCGCCAAAGCTGATTGTCAAAACGCTGTCTTGGACACCATTGATATTAATCAAGCAGAGAAATTGGCCCCATGCATTAGAAGTACCCTTCGAGCTACCACAGCCCTATTTTACTCTCTTGTATCCCTTGCTCGCTGCCAAGAGGGCGGGGCCTTTTCTCTTGGATGGCAAGAAAAAAAAAGGGTTACCGAGTGATCAGAGTCCCGCTTTTGCCATGAGACACTCATCAAAGGGTGCTCTCGCGCATCGCCTCTTGCACCGGCAGCCCTATCACGCTGATTTGCTGTCAGTTGTGCTCGGCGCTAAGCTGGCCGCGTCTTTAATCGCTCTCTCTGCTGGGCTTTCACAACAAGCATCTGTCACCCGCCATCGTCCAACCAGCGTCTGCCTCGGAGCCTGCGCGGAAAGGCGTCATAACACGGCCAGGGGGGGCTGCAAATTGGCTTATTAGAATTTGGCCAGCCTGTCTGTCGGTCAGCGATCGTTCCATCTATGCTCCACTCCGATAACAGGCACTGGCGCTCTTTCGAGGGGAAGAAAATTCATATTTCGTGCTTGTACCAGTACACAATGGGGAAAGAAATTTCCGCATTCTCCCAGCACTCGGCGTATTCCGCGCCGGTACCTTGAATTACGAACATCTCTCGTTTCTCCCTTGAGGAATGGAGATGGACCCAGGAAACCCGTCTGGGGCTACAGTACTACTACTACTAGCAACAGGCAAAGTGGTCCGTCCCAGCAGATCCCGTTGTTGACTAGCTGTCTAAGCAGACGGCGACTACGACTTAGTGCATATTGTCTGCTCCATTCCCTAGAACCACACGGAGGCTTCGAACATCTTCCCCGTCGATGGCAGCGCAAGCAGGCGATGAAGACTCCAAAAACTCATGCTCTGGAAGTGCTGCTAGAAGCATCTCTCGGCACACCCTGGCCGAGGCATGTGCTCCCTCTTGTTCTTGTTCCAACCAAGTCCCCCCGCCGGCCACGTCGGTCCAACATTTGTCTCTGATGCGTTCTGCTGGCCTCCACCTCGTCCGGTACCACGTGAGGATCGCGACGCTGGCTTTGAGTGCTCAGGACATACAGTAGACAATTCCCGGATCCTGCTGTTACTACATGCTTCTACTTGTGTCACTGCTGCCGTTGCTCCATCCAGCTCATGATGGGGTCGTGTCGATGAGGCTCCAAAAATAAGGAGAATATATTACTTGTGCTCAAGGCCTGGTTAGTCCATTAAAACTAGTGGCCCCTTTCCCAGAGCACGGGAATGCATGCATGGCCTACTCCGTATCTCGCTTGTCGCCGTGCCCTTCGACTGGTACTCCCCGATTTCCAGATTCTATGCGCAGGCATTCAGGGATGAGACCCGAGACCATCGTGGTGTTTTGCTGTCCACATGATACTACAGCCCGCACCCCCCCTGACGCTGCCTTTTATGCTTTCCGTTCATGCCAGTTGCCATGGGCATGGAGAGGCTGGTCGAGGCTGGCAAATAAACGCGAGCTGTGGCTGTGGTCAGCTCCCATCCGTGACTCACTCCCCCCTATTCCCCCTCCTCTCTTATCGCCATCGCGTGGCACAGAGGGCATGCCCAGAGGCATCATGGATGTTTATATAGACCAATAGCATCATGGCTTACCACCTGGTAGGCAAGAATATCCCGCTGGGCTGATCCAATGGGAGGACAAGCAGTCCAGCTTGGCTCCTCTCACATGAAAGAAGAGCCTGCGTAGCTCTATTCCGTCACCGGGCCTCTTCTCAAGTTGTCGGTTTGGTTGCCAGCAATCAATCACCAGTAGAACGCGCCACAAAATACCCCTCCCGTCTCACACTCTTTTTTCGCCCCCCACTAATATTACAACTTCATCCAATGCTGGCGTTGCGGGATCCGATTATGGTCGTAGTACCTACTCTGTAAAGGATCCCGGTTTCGAGAAGAGTCCATCGCCTTGAATTTGAGGGTGCGACGAGTTGCGGATGCCACTATAAGTAATGTTAGTACGTATTTACATAACGGGGACATTTTTGGGTTCGTCGTACTACGCTTGCTGGCTCATAACAGAATCCTCTCTCCCATGTCACATGGTAAAAGTGTCATTTCACTGGTATCCCCCACTAAATGACGATCAACGTGGAGGCCGGAACGATGGATATAGCATCTCTAACTGCCGGTATTGCCATAGTAGTGAGGAATATTTTGATCCACGCAACACGTTTGCCAGCAGAGTGTCTTTCCGTTCTTATCCCCTATCAACCAATACACTACGTATTTTTAGCGTAGGGCTGACCCACGATGTAATGGATAGTAGGTATCTGGCTACTAGGATATTAATTCAACGAAACAGATATGGAAAAAATGGTATTCTTTAAAATATTAACCTATGCGACCGTTTACAATAACTACTTATTCGACGTTTTCCAACGCCTATGCTCACTCTCCCAGTATTCATATACCATTACCCAATATGATACGCACCCCAGATATCCAACCTGCCTTCTCAGTTCAAGTCTATTTCTCGGATACATTCGCTTGCTATTCATCAAACGCACTATGCATCGCTGCAGTGCAGTATTTCCTGCTTTCTTCTTTTTTCTTCTTCTCATAGCTGATTATAGATATTCATCGTGAGGCTCGTACGGATGCCGACCCCAGTTTGTAGGGTCGCCACCAGGAACACATAGTCCGAGCCTCCAGAAATAATCCCGATGAGCAAAAAACAGCTGCCATAGCTTAAATCGCGCAGGGAAGCTCATCCTCTCCGTGTAAGTCTTCAAAGAAGAAGTAGTCCAGCGGAAATGGAGAAGGCGATGCAGCAGACCCTTCATCGTGCTGTCATCTTTGGCACTGCATTTAGGATCTTCGTCGCCAATGCAGAGATGCACGTCCGTCTCGGATGGCGATAGAGAGGACTTGGAAATGAAGATCTCGCCGCTATGCGAGTTGTAACCGAACTCGCTCGGTGGGAGCAAGGGCACAGGGTCGTCGGCGTGAGTGACTCGTCGATAGGTTCTCTTCTCAAGGTCAGTTGTTCCATTGAGGTCAAATACGTCGTTCACGAAGCGAGCGAATTCGGCGTTGCCAGTTCGAGGCTCTCCAAAGGTGGTAACTGTTACGTCATCCCAGCCCAATGATACCTTCAACTCCAGGGCCGCAAGACAGGCCACAGCTCCTCCGAGGCTATGGCCTACTAGCTGAATAGGATGAGACGGATATTTGGCTCGGAGGGCCTTTAATTCTAGTAGAACAGCTTCCCGAGCGCTTCTCCAAGACTCCAGGAACCCCATGTGTACGGTACAATTCGTGCATTCGTGGCTGGGCTTTTCTGGCGACTCTCCTCCATCATCTGGGGATGGATATGGCACGTACTTTTGCGGGATAGTACCAAGATCAACAATGGTATTGGTGATGCTGTAAGTCCCGCGGAACGCAACGACTATGGCGCCCTGCTTCTCATTCGCTACATCGTTTCGATTTGCTTCGACAAGCTGCCGTTCCGAGCCATTGTCGATGGCGATGAATCCACAATTATCACTAAAGAGGATGCCCGTGCTCCAAGTGGAAGCCAACGTCAACTCAGGGAACTCGTCGCATCGGGAGAGACACTGAAAGGGCTTGTGAATGCCTGAAGTACCGAGGCAATACGACACATCAACAAGCCTGGCTAGCCGTTCGAGAGACGCGAATAATGGTACGGAAATGGTCAAAGGGGATGCTGGTTCCTTGTTGCCCAACGGCTCCTGCTGGTTGATATACGCGGCCTCGGTGAGGTAAGCAATGACGAGTTGTAAGAGCAGCAATAGCCTGAAGCGGCCCGTTAATGCCCACTCCATTGTGAAGATCAGTCGGTCGATGGCCAGCGCATGGAGAAGTAAGATTAACGGCTGGTAAGACTGCTAGGTGCTGTCCCAAATAACGCTTAATCTCTGCTTGCAAACCCGCAATGATCTTTCGATGTAAGCCCAACGCAAAGGAGAAACACGGCTGGCGGCGAGGAGAGCAAGCGCGTCACTTTTAGCAAGAAAGCGATGCACAGGCTGCGCAATTGGTATATTGCATGATGGTGAAGATCAACTGATTTGTTGCTCTTGTGAGAGGAGCGAGAAAAAATCAGCGACTCTGTAGGCGAGGCATGACCGCACTTTGTCTCATGAGCGTGGTGGCAAGCTGCGCTGCCAAGACCGGCCAGAGATCACGAGGTGTATGTACAATTTTGGTGGGGCCGCGCCAGGGCTCCAAGTGCTGGGGAAAATCTGGGGCGCCTGGACGAACTCAGGGCTGCATTCGGCATCGCTGCAGCGGCTGGAGCGCTGGAAAACCTCCTTAGCAGCCGCTAAATGCCGATGCCCCTGGTGCCTTTCAGCAATAGCTCCTACCGCTGACTCGGGCCGTCGGACTATTATTTGAAGCCATGGATAGCAAATGCACGATGGAGGTGTTTTTACGATTGGTGTTACTCATATCGTGAATGATGCCATGAAGTTGGATTTAATGAAATTAAATTCTACCAGGTAATGCTAGGATGAGGAAAATTGCTGCAATCTTGCAATGCAGGCCTAGTTTACATCTTCCCTTTTTCCCTGGCGCCTCCAAAGCTGGTGGAAAAATCTTCATTGTCCCTTGTCTATTTATTGTATCCTCTTTTTTTTTTCCAGATCTATGAAGAATGAAGCCAAACGCCAGAGCATACCAGATCAGGCATAGCCGTTTACCAATAATCAATAATGCCGTCTTCGCGACCCTTTAGCTCACCCAATACTTCACCCGTCGAGTGGGATCTTGGACAGGATCCACCGCGGTGTACTGCACATCGAGATCGGTCGAGTTGGTGCTGCAGGTTCCCGAGCCGGTGCAAGACAGAGAGAGGACTGCTGAGCCGGACACTTCGAACTGATCAGTACTGTTAAATATGAGAGTTAGTTTGATATCCATATCCATATGCTTGAATATTAAAGTAGCCTCGAATATACTACATACCCCTTTGCGGTTGGGCAGATCCTCTCAACCACAGTCAATTGCCTCTGGGCATTTTGCCAGATGAACTTGACGTCCGTATCATCACATGCGAATCGTGGTGTCAGGCCTGTAGGCGTAGTAGAAACGGAGCTCGAGTTGAAGGAGCAGTTCGTGGTGATTTTCGTTGTTTTGTCCACAAAGGTGAAGTTGTATGCACTTAGATTGGCTGCTGGGCCGGTCTCATTCGACTTGGCCGCGAAGTTCTGGATGTGGAAATCGGGAGGGAAATTGCAAGCGCTATCGGTCCGGGACTGAGCTAGAAGCTCGGGAGGAGGACGGTAGGCGAGGGTAGACATGGAGGCCATGGCGGATGGCAGGGCAGCTAGGAAAGAAAGGGCTTCGTAACGCATGTTGGATGTTGTTTATCTCGGGTACACTCAATCTTTGTATCCTGCAAATAGAATAGAGAAATAGAGGCGAGAAAGAAGAATAAAATGTTCGACTACGGCCTTTTTGTAGATGGAATTAAAAGGGATGGAGAGAAGGAGAAGCTACGGCAGTGGGAACCGTCAATGCAACGTTGATGTTTGTTTGCATATACTGTACGAGTCCCCGAGGCATGACGTGGGAAACAGTGCTCCATTTTGCCCCTGGGCCAACGGGGCCAAAAGGCAAAGACAGCGTAGGGGAAAATAGCAAACATGAGTGTCGATCCAGCTGCCGTAGGTGGCTGCTGCGAGCGCAAGGGGCAGGGCAGGGCAAAAACACGAGCACTGAGCTCCAGTTAACTGATTAATACAAGAGAGGAGCGCGCCGTGGCTCGAGCTCTGGGCCATCGTCAGAACCACTGTGACGCAACTTTTCGGGGCTCAGCCTCCATACAAACGACAATGCTCCCTACCCGTATTGTTTGCCGTCCTTTTCTTTCTTTGTTGCTCTTGGTCAACATGGCGGATGAGATGCAAGATGCGATGAGTAGGGCCACTACGTAATACAGAGAGGTGGTTTGATTGGACAATAAGACATGTCCCTGCCGTTTCAAGTCACTTGGCGCTCACGGGGTTACTGGAGAAGACTTGTTTGCATTGACCTCATAACAAGTTGAAACGGGAAAAGAGGAGCGGCAGGATAACCGACATCTTTGTCCTACCGAGCACGGTTAGTGTATAGCTGTACAGTAGTACGTTGTTCTAAGAGCTCAAGCTGGATCTCTTCGCATGTGAGGCTGCGTACGAGCTGAGGTTCTCAAGGCGGTTAAGCTTGGTCGCACCGAGCAATTTAATACCGGGGGATGCCACTTATATAAGAACCACAGACGGGACGGAGCCGTAATCTGCACTCCGAATTGGGTCGCGTTATCGCTCAGCAACGCCGTATTAAGGCTCTGCCGTCTGTGGCTATAGATGCATTGAGTCTGGTGTATGGAGAGTGATGTGGCCATTGTATAAACAAAAGGCGCATGCAAAGGGCGTGTTGTTTCGGGGCCTGGAGGAGCGCTGAAGCTCACTAAGAGTCCTACAGACATGAGAGCGTTTTTTACTACGCAATTGTGATACGTACTTGGACCCCGTAGGACTACCGCTGCAAGAAAGAAAAATCAATTCAATTTGATCCCGTACTTGGCGCTCAGAAATAGGGTATTCTACCCTCTATTTTCAGCAAAGAAAACTCCCTGGTGGCTCTCGAATTAATCTTCCAGTGAATCTTCCAGCGAATCTCCCAGCTCAGCCGCGCTGCAGTCAATTGCCTCATTGGGACAAGCAGTGGCATACCGACCAAGAGAAAGGGCGAATGGCTGTGCATCCCTCCGGGTGAGGTAATTATCCGCCCCCGAATTATGTAATGCCAAAGCGGCCAGCCTGTAGCAAAACCTTACCAACCAGGCGTCGGCGTCGGAACTGGCATCCTCACTCCATCTCAACAACCCAGCTATTAAGCGCCTGCAGACCAAACCATCGACACCGTCGTCCCTCGCGCCTCTGCCCGCCTTCGGAAGCTTCTCACGAGCACCAGCTGCAATTTTTCTCTTCGAACCTTTTAATTAGCCACTTCTTCGCTCATCCCTCATCGTCACAATGGCCACCGAACTTTGGTACGTTGCGTCAGCGCGTTTGATTCCTCCCCCTAGCACCGCCGTGGAGCTTCGGATTGCATCGTTGGAAGCTCTCGGCATCATCGCAACCGCCTACACTTACCTCTTCCCTTGCCTTATCGTGTGTTCTTAAGAGTTTAAAGCTAACTTGATTCCTATATAGCCCTGTCTACGCGGTCAGTAACCATAGTACCCGGTCCTGCTATACCCAACGACGTCACCGAGAAACTTCCGGAACGACATCGAAATAATTGCATGGCCTCCTCGATATACTTGACAGAATGCTAACCCGTAACACAGCCCTTCTTTGGCGCCATGGGTTGCACCTGTGCCATCGTCTTCACCTGCCTGGGCGCCTCATATGGTACCGCCAAGTCTGGTGTTGGTATCGCCGCTATGGGTGTCCTCCGCCCTGATCTGATCGTCAAGAGTCAGTTGCACTCCTACTGTTGACGCGTGGCGCCTTGTTGCTGACTTCTCAAACTAGACATTGTTCCCGTCATTATGGCTGGTATCATTGGTATCTACGGTCTGGTTGTCTCTGTTCTTATCTCCGATGGTCTGCGACAAGACCTTCCTCTCTACACTGGTTTCATCCAATTCGGTGCTGGTCTCTCTGTCGGTCTCGCTGGTCTTGCTGCTGGATTTGCCATTGGTATTGTTGGCGATGCCGGTGTCCGAGGAACTGCTCAACAACCTCGTCTCTTCGTCGGAATGATTCTGATTCTTATTTTCGCTGAAGTCTTGGGTATGTACATTCCTACTCTGTGTTTAAGCAAGGATAACATTACTGACACGCCATCAAGGTCTGTACGGTCTTATCGTCGCTCTTCTGATGAACTCAAAGGCCACCCAAGACGCTGTCTGCGCATAAGCAACTGGCGCGCCTGTGGCCTCTTGAAAAGCTTGTCAACTTTGTCTTTTCAAAGTCGCCACTTCTGATATGAAATATGGGTTTCTGGGCAGCATTGCAAAATTATAGCCCAGACGGTGCTGGATGAAGCTTGTGCGTTGGGATTGGCAAATCTCGGCTTGACTCACAGTGCGGGTCGCGTAATGGATCAAATCAGTAGGAGGAGGTTTATATATGTACACTAGTGACAGGGTGTGTTTGCTCTTGATGCGAATTTCTCTTCATAGACGGTGAAGGTGAAGGATCTAGTGTAAGCGGATGGTCAATTTTATCTGTCATTGTTTTTTTTTCTTTGCAACTTCACAGCTGAACAGCTGGACCAGAGGCCTCTAGCCGAAAGCAGCTTTGTAATTTTTATTACCAATGGTGGAAATCTGAACTTCCTCTAGGGCGAATCTCTATGATATACAGAATGTGCTCTACGAAATTATATCTTGAAGACGGTGCAAGTAGTCATGGGTATTAGTATGATATGCCCTTGATTAAAACTGCTAAACTATTACTGGATATGCTCATCCATCTTAAAACTACATAATACAAACATTAAAGCCGTAGACATATCCTGATTCTCATAGAGCTGGCCCATTTTTAAATCATCTTCTGCAAATCCCATCTCAATCTTTTTCCCAGTCTTTTCTTTTCCCCTTTATTGATAGCAAGTTTACTTTACCCTTTTGATGCCCGCCGTGTAGTTTGGTCGCATACATGCTGATATTAAAATTCAGAAAGCTCCTCTCTAAAGAGAGAAAGAAGTGATAATATGTGCGAGAGAGAATGGAAACTCGGTACATGAACAATAAAATGCTTCTTAGATGACGTACTATAAATGTGTTAGACAAACAATCGCTTCAAAATCATGTACCCTTATAGGAATTAGAAGAAGAAAAACTTACGGGAATGAAGAGATAAGGGACCTGGCGCTCATACTCGAGCCAGGCTTCGCCGTACTTAGCGCGGCAGCGAGTGATGTCTCTATGCGCGCGGTGGGCAATCATGCAGGCGAAAAAGACAGGGTAGAACCAGGGGAAGGGGCTCCTGTTAGAAAGAAATGAAAGGTCAGTAAAGGCATTATTTTTGGTCGATGGCTTGTTGGCCGGGAAAATAGTCACTTACTCGAAGCCTGTGATCAGACCCCATGAAACAGAGAACCAAAGGTCAGAGGTATAGTGAATCTTGCGGGCAAGACCATACCAGCCATCGATGAGGATGGTGCCCTGAGGAGTCTTGATAGTCTTGGGGTTCTTGAGGGTCTGCCATGGGACCTGGGGGAAAGTCTTGCGGGGAATGAGATTTCCCTTCTCCATGGCGCGGAAGCGGTTCTTCTGGCTGTTGCAGCTGTCCCAAACCCAGTACCAGAAGAGGTAAGCGCCGTACATGGCAACCAGAGCGAAGCGGTTCCAGCGGTAGGTGGCGGGATCGTGGTTAGCCAGGTAAAGGGTGCAGTGGCAGTATGACAGAGGGACACCAGCAAGATTCCAGAAGATGAGCATGAAACCCCACTTCTCGTAGTACATGTCCCTATTCTTCTGTTAGCTAAACAGTCGCATCTGGATAAGTAAAAGAAAGGAATGTTATTCTTACCAGGTAGTGATGATGAGCTCCTCGCCCTTGGCGCAGGCGTTGGCATAGAGGTAGTGTGCCATGACAAGGAACATCACCTCACCAGAGACATAGCCGTATTGCTCGTATTGACGCGCAGCCGTGCCGAGACTGAGAATCAGGAGGATGTACCAGGGCATGCGAACCTCGAAGAACATCTTGAAATCAAGGATGCCAAACATGCGGGGGTTAAGCTCAGCACCCATAAAGAAGTCATAGATGGGGTAGCCAGTCATGCGGTGCTGCTTGCCTCTCCACAGGGTAGAGAAGTAAGCGATGAAGCTCACAATAAAGCCGCTGCAGATGGCAACCGACAGGAGAGGGCCGAACTCATCGAGAGCCGTGTAGATGGGCCAGATACCAGAAAAGTGTAGGGCAGCAAAGACGGCGAGGGTGGTGTACAAGCTGACAAAGGCGTTGCAGAAGTAGTCGAGCTGCTTGCCGCCCTCATGAGGGAGAGGCTTACCCTTGCCCCAGACACCAGGAAGAAGACAGTAGAATGCACCCTCAACGATGAGGTAGCTCCAGTACCATACCCATGCCTTGGTGTGGGGAAATGCGCGCGTGTAGACGATGTTGGCCAGATGAAGGCCGAAATCAGCCCAGCTTTGGCCGGGAGTTCGGCTTGGGAACTTGCCATCATAAAACGTAGTACCAATCCACATGTACCACATGAGCATTGGGAAGAAAATCATCATGCACAAAGTGCCTATTGAACCCCCAAACTCGAATTCGCCTGAGTAGTCGACCTTGGGGTCCTGGCCTGGTTTCCAGCCATCTATCGCCTTCTCCTCAGCGGATGTTCCGTTGGTGTCCCTGTGGGAATGGCCATTGGTGTGTCCATTCGTATGTCCATTTGTATACCCATTGGCCTTGCCATTGGCATGGCCATTAGTGTAGCCGTTGGCATGCCCGTTGGTGTGGCCATTGCTATAACCGTTGGCGGTGCCATTGACGGCGGGCTTGAGATCTTCCTCTTCGTCCAGATTCTCGATGAACTTGGCCGTGCGGCGGCGTGAAATCTTGCGAGGGCTGGCGGCTTCGGCAATGGGTGCAGAGTCTTCAGCGTCTGAGGCCTCAGGGGCCTGTGAGGCTTGGCGGGTACGCGAAGATCGCTTGGGGGTTTCGACCAAGCCGTCAAAGAGCTCTTTTTTCCTAGGCGGGGGTCAGCATACCGACCATGAAGAGCAAAGCGGGCACATTGAGATATCCAAGGCCGTGTACCCAGATACTGGTGATTCAATACTAGTCCTGGACACCTCACGACTCGGCTTGGTATATCTTGTTCGCTAGACACTTACTTGGGAGTCTGCCGCAGTGAATATCGGGTCGCCATGGTGACAATGGATATGTCGAGCTACCAAGCAGCCCTTGTGTCGAGAACTGGTCGCGTGTTACAAAGGGAAGAATTGCGCTCGCAAGCCTGCGGATCGAGAGACGCTCGCTTAATATTCGAACCCGCGGATGCTTCGCGCTTCGGAAACGGGTAGCTCTTTCAGATCCGAAGAGCGGTGGAGGAGAGAGTTGGAATCCAAGAAGCAGAAAAATCACGAGCCCGGGTCGCGCCGCGCTGAAGAGGCCAGAGCTGGTGGCACTTTTGGAATCTCGATCAATGTTACGCGATTGGTTCGCTGGATCAGGGGTAGCTGGTTCGAGAGTACATGTATCCGGGCAGCCAAATCTTGCGAAGGGGTACCTGTTGCCTGCTCAAGATATAGTAGACCCCACCAGCTGATACGATGCGTACTCCGCATATACGCGGAGCAGAAATTAGCCTCTGCAGTTAAGTGGCCTACGGTTGGTTAGATCCATCTTTGGTCAGAGCGTATTCGTATAAAGTCCGTACTCTTGATCGGATAGAATGTTGGAACCTACATGTACCCAAAGTGCAGTGTTGGGAGGCGCTGCCAAATGGCAAAGAACTTGGCGGGACGCTTTGCGTACTTGATGGCCCGGCCCACGTACTTCGTATGCATATATGGGGATCGAATAATGCCGGGGACAAGCGAAGCGAAGCATTAGCCGTTCTCGCGGCTAGGTACTACTCCGTACTACCTATTCCTGCTATTAATATAACTGCGGCAAGATCACGATTCGATCCCGATTGCCTAAGATTTGTTACCTGGGGTTGCACTCAAGAATCAAAGACAGGCAGTAGTAGTTATCTGGGTATGAATGTCTTGCACCGCATGAGATCGATCCTAGCATCATCTGGCCGACCAATGAATGGCTTTTTCAGCCGGCAATCATGCGCCGCGGATGCACAGCTGCAGTTCGCCGCGTGGCTGACTACAGCCGAATACTACTAGGACCTACCACTGAACATAATCTCCTGCCCCAAGTCCATTAACCTCGTATCTGAAAAACACGATCACATCATTTTCTCCTACAGGTTAAGCCAAGAAGATTTTGTGATTAGGAGGATCACGAAATGCTGTCTCGGGCTATTACAACACTGCCACGTGTAAGGTACAAGAAAACATTCTGTTGAACGCGCCCGACAATGGTCCCGAGCCACTAACCTGCACCCCAAGCTGGCAGTCACTTGTAGTTATAGCGGGTTGGTACTGGCGTTGTTGCGGGATGGGTGTGATACCTAGGTAGAATAAATAGTAGCTTTTTTGCATTATGTATCAGGCCATAGATGCATCTAAATTTCGTGCCGGCATCATCGACGGATGACATACAACAAAGAAAATCCCATCTCCCTATGCCAATCCAACTCCCATCTCTCCTCTCCCTTCTCTTACTACCTATCCTTCAAGATCCACATCTCCTTTGCTGGATGAGATCCGCAAGAGACGGGTTATTCCGAAAAAGACGCTCTGAAAACTACCTAAGTTGAGTATTCATACACCTATCCTTCACTAAGCCACCACCACATCTCTCTTTTCTCGCTGCTACCCACCCTTTTCAAATCTACACCTCTCCTTCTCTAGATGAGATTCGTATGAGACGGATTATTCCAACAGATATCCTCTGCAAGCTTGGTTCTTCGTCCATAGATGGACAACATCAACATCATCATCATCGTGGTCAACTTCCTGCGCCATCTTTGGTATGATCCCTCAAGTGGCATTTGTCTTTCCTCATTGCATCTCCGCTCCTCTCTTATCTTTCCTTGTTTGTCCCATTACCCACCTTTCGCCGTTTTCACCATCTGCCCTTCCACCTTTCTACCATATAAATGCTCCATTTCCCCTTAACCCACATCCACTGACACTACTAATGTCTTCTTTCATTCTAGAACCCGCCGAGGCGATCATGCCAAATCAAAAGACGGACAGCATAACCTTAGCGTAAAGAAAAGATCTACCATGCTAATATCGATCTTGAAGGCAAGGTTTGCTTGAACATTCTGCGAGAGGACTGGAAGCCAGTTTTGAATCTGAATGCTGTCATCGTGGGACTGCAGGTCAGGACCGGCATGTTCTCTTCTGCTCTTGGCCACTCATAGAGCAGGAGGGTTAGATATTAGCAATGAGCTTTGAGACCGACTTTGTGAAAATGCAGTTCCTGTTCTTAGAATCCAACGCTTCAGATCCGTGGAACAAGGAGGCTGCTGATGACCTACGAAGCAACCTAGAAGGCTTCAAAAGAAACTTACGAACGGCCATGAGTGGGGGGCTTATCAAGGGCACTACATATGACGGAGTACTGAAATACACTTGAGGTTGTAAGAGGAAGGGAGAACGAAGGTCGTGAAAAAAAGGTTGGACGAGACGATAGCACTAGCAAGCCAGGTGGTCGTCGCGGCATGTTCTCTTCCCCCTAACTCCATTTCTCAGCTCCGTTTATTGAGTCTCCTGACTTGATGATTTCTCCCGACGGCGACGGCGCCCAGGATGCTAGTAGGCTGCTGCACCTGCTGTTTATCAAGTATTTATCACTCAAAACTGCTGGTTCGCGCCGCATGTATTGTTCTAAACAATTCATTACATAGCGCTACATTCTCTTAAAAAGCTGGATCTTGAGGCTGTTTCTATTTCTGGGCCGCCCATCATTCCTCCGAAACAGCCTGCAAATTCTATTTGGATGGCTGCCGACGATGCTGGTGTTTCGCTCCGCCACCTAAGGCTGTTCAAGCTCCTGAGACAGCAGAAGATTCGAAACGCCTGCAGCTGAAATGCAGAACAAGTACAATCAGACGATGGCAGCTCTAGCGATGAAGCGTCTTTAAAGGCCGAAATCACATGAAACAGAAAACCCAGGCGCCTGAGGCAGCCTCAACAGCCTGGCGTTGTTGGTCTATGCCAGTCGCTCTTTTTCCAAAAGCCTACAATTCCTCCAGTGCCCAAGGATCCATCCACCAACAGACTTGCGCTGCAAGATACATTTCCATGGGCTGGTATCTGCGAGCATTCTAGCCCTGGCATAATAATGCGTTACCTCTCCCGCTTTCGCGAATCGCCCAGCTCGGAGACAGATGGATACCGACTGACTGTATTTGAATAGGACGTGGTCGGCACCACGTCTCCTTGTCTTTCCACCAAGCACCCCAACGGATCCATACTGCATTTCATGACCGTGTTCTGGCCATCTTCTTCTCATTACATCCTCAAGTGGCCCCAGGCTTCGCTCGCATAAGGGTTACGACTCGCAGCGCCATGGTCGCCAAGACCACCAATCGACCACCCCTACCCGATGACAGTATTCTTTGGCGGAACCCATATTGTGTACAATCACTGGGATAGAAGACTAATAGCGTGGGGGTATTGCAGTGGCCGAGGTATATTATATTCTCTTTGGTCGCCATTAGTTACAAAGTATAAATATAGACTGACGGTTTTGAATAGGGGGCGGTTGGGATAGGCAAAGGTGTACTACGAATAGCAATAGGAACAATAACAAAAGGCGCCAGCTCATTATGTTTCAGACTGTAAAATATACATCTTTCTTATAGACAATTGATGTTGTTATCTTATCAAATAGAGGAAAGAAATACCGAATCTTTTACCCATAATCACACGAATATATTACTACGCGCACTGTGATTATTACAATACATAGGGGGTTTTCTACTATCTGTATTGCCTCTACTCTCTCTACTCCCTTAAACATCTCCACTGCCTCTACTTCTTCATTCTGCAGGAACAAATATCTTCTCTTCTGCCTATCTCTTGCCTGAGACTGTCCTAGGCGCTCATAGACCATTCTCATTGGCCTCTACCCTTGGCAATTATGAGTCCAGGCTGTGAGGATTTACCAGAAGAAGTAACTAATATGTTGTATCCATCGCCAGGTGCGGATCCCGATCTCATTCTATCATACAAGGAATCGCGATGAAACGCATGAGCAACGTGACCACGAGGAGCATTAGTAGCCACATAATCAGCATGCCCCAACCAGGGTCACGCACCAGAGCAGGGTCATGGCCAAGTGGCTATACATGAGCCATCTTCTTCCCAGCATCATATCCCAAGACCCCGAACCTGGAACAGCTTCAATTGGCGGCCCAACTTAGGCAAGGCTTAGCTGGAGCAGCCCTTATTCAGGTCACCGACCCCAACATGAGTGTGGAGCATCCCATTATGCGTAATATCATGTCACCCGAGCCAGACCAGCATCAATCGCCATTATACTTTCATTCTGAAGGAGCAAATTTATTTTCTGTCTCGTTTTTTCTCCTTAAACCATATCTCTGTTACTTGTGTCCTTTTTGTCAAGTTATATGCCTCAATAGTCTTCTGGGATTCATCCCTTTTTGCTGTTTGACACTTTTACCCTTCAACAAAGATGCCCCGCGTAAGCTTTCTTTATGCCCACTTTCTTACTACTCTTTTCGCTTCACCTCCCCCTTTTTGTGTATTCAAAGGTGCAGTGATGGTACATCACAAAGAATCTCCTTTGGAACTACTTCTTTAACCATGTAAATGCCCTAAATACCAGAGGTAAGCTTATCATCGCCATTCTCACATTGTATTCCTGGATTTTATGCAACTGTGGTAGAACGACGACAACACTTGGACAAATATTGCTAGTATATATTATTTCTAGAAAGCA
The DNA here is from genome assembly GCA_000331835.2 of Trichoderma hamatum GD12. NCBI lineage: Eukaryota > Fungi > Ascomycota > Sordariomycetes > Hypocreales > Hypocreaceae > Trichoderma > Trichoderma hamatum. Next base: position 48,851 of record ANCB02000238.1, read on the forward strand.
CTGGTAAGTTCATTGTTACCATTCTGATTGACCAACTGAAGACAAATGTCACTTGGGTAGAACAACATTGCCACCTGCGTGATTAACGGCCATGTCGTGGCTGAGGTATGTTATACTCTGTTTAATCATCATTTATTACAACTGTTATACGCAGTATGCTATATATTACGATGGAAAAGCTATGGCGACACTCACTTTCAGAGCCCTAGGCGCACTACAATAACTCCTCTAACGATGCTTCATTCTTCTTTCTTTCTTCAAGCTTCAACGAATTCTGGTGAGAACTCTTTTTGCTCTCTGTTTTGCCCAGTTCCAACCCTTTCCTCTATCGCCATCTCCTCTGCATCGCTCTCCTCTGCATCACATTCATCACTTTCTACACTCTCTTCAAAAAAAAAAAAAAAAAAAAAAAAAAAAAACAACAACAACAACACTCTCCACTCACCTCCAGCACGCGTCTCTACAACACTCTCCTCTTGATCACTCTTATCTCCAGCACTCCCCTCTCTATCTTTCTCTTCACAACACACTCCTCTCAAGGACTTCACCTCCAGGACTCTTCTCTCCCTCTATCTCATCTTCACATCATTTGTCTTCCTCCTCATATTGTCCACTCCCATTAATCCTCCATGTTCTATCAATCACTTTGCATTCTTTCCTTGCTTCTCATTTTTCAACACATGTTCTTCTTTTCATCATTGTCCTTGTGCATTGTCTCTTGTTCTGTGTGTATCATCTACTAACGGTTATGTATTTTCTTTCTATAGTGCTGGTAAGCTTACCTTTAAAAACCTTGAGTGTATTGTGACGATTATCCAAACCCCACATAATACAATATCCCTACCAGGTTCCTTAACAGACAACGCGACATTGTTGACGACAAAGACTCTCATATCCTGGCTAACGGTGTCGACTCCAAGCTCCGTGAGGATCTTGAACGCCTTAAGAAGATGGCAAACGTAAGTTCTCTTTGTTGATTATTTTCACTATGTTTCCCATTTCACCTCCTGCTTTTGCGTTTGTTAGTAATTTACTGACATGTATATAACTACAGAATAATATCTCCCCAGAATGGTTGAATTTCTTTAGATACGCATTAAGTTAACAAGGTACTATTGCAGCTACTATAACTACAGTCACAGCCACAGTAACAGCAACAGCAACCACCACTATTACTAATTACTATATGTTGACTATTCCTATTTGACTGACTTATCTTGGTTGCTAATATTACTGTGTAGATAATAATTACCGTGGAGGTCGGGGTGGGGGGTGGCGCGGCAGCGGTCCGTTCTCCATTGTTTAGTCACTCACTTGTTGTCGAGTACACACTGACATTATTGTATTAGGTTGGTACCATTTAACTAACAGACGAGAACGACGCAGATGTTAGGCAATCATTAATGCATATAATCATCACGTGCAGCAACAACAGCAACAGCAGCAAGCTACATGTACATATATATGAGGATGCTGAAGAACAATAACCCCAAGAAGAAGAAGAACATTAAGCATAACCGCCCGCCGCCGCAGCACCAGCACCAGCAGCACCAGCACCGGCACCAACCGAGCTGGAGGTGGCGGCGGCGGTACCTCTCCCCTCGGCAGATGTCACTATGGAACTTGACTTCTAATATTCATGTGCGCCATTCACACCAAGCGTGTCACCATCCAGAGCAAGGACATCCAGTTCGCCCGCCATCTCAGCGGTGAGCGCAACTAAAAAGTTTCGTAGAAGGGCTTTTTCTTTGATTTGAGTGGGATACCAACGTGGAGGAGAGACATGACTTTTGCTTTTAACACGAGTATTTATGGGATCAAGGGGTAATCCAAGGCGTTAACAATGAGACTTTTGTTTTTTGCTATTCCCAATGTATGGTTTGGGATGTATATTACATGCGCAGCCTGGGAAAAAAGGATCTGCCTAAATGCAATCGGGGCTCAATGCCTCACGGTTTAACGAATCATTATACTTTGCAATTTCGCGTGTCATATCATCGTGACTTTTTTTTCCTCTCATAGCTAGTAGGGCTGATCGCAGGAAAGGATTGCTGAAGTTGCCTGCGATCAAACTTGCGACACTTGGGGCTACTGCGCGTCGAGCTGGAATGGTGCAGACGCATTACATCTATCTTCGTCAACTGTTGGGCTCACATTCCCATCGGGCAGGATATTGCCGTGGGAGATGCTGTATCACGTTACCTAATCTCTTTATCAATTGATTTACCTTGGACCTTTTCAAATATGTCGTCATGAGATAACATTTCGCTGTCCCTCAGCCATCAACTCCAATGCATGGTGTCAGTTTTCTACAATGTTGACATTCAGGAGCCAGTTTTCACAGTTTTCGGGAGGCGAGATTGTTAAGCAACGCAACTCTTTCAAGGTAGAAGTTGGACCTTGTACCCCGTTTGACACATTTGTAACTAAATACGCGAGCGCTTTTGGGCTCCAAATGCCTGCCATGGGCTTATGAAAGCTTCTTGCATTGCTGAAACATGTCGCAGGCGGAGTATATGCTCCAAAGAGCTTCTATAGTGCTGGAATCACCATGAGTGGATAGCCGCAAGCAATGTTCAGCCGTGTAGAACATGTAGCACTTGGGTCTGACTTGTACGCAGCCAGTAACCTAGTGGCAGGTCCTGCAGACATCGACGTGTTGTTGGGGTTCGCGTTGGTTCACTTCAAGTATTGGCTCTGCTACATCCGGGTTGATATTAATATAAGAATGGCTTGATGTATGAACAAACCGTTGGTGCTGCTAATGGTGGTGTTGGCATTACCAAGTGATGACATATATTGAAACAGATTCACATACACAGTAGCGGAATAAATAGCTGCTGCTGTTACTGTTTGTAGACACCAAAACGAAACGAGACTCCCCATTTAAGGAATCGGCATCCAAGTAGTGCATGAAGAACGAACAGCCGGCACACAACGTGATGCAACACTAGTAATTGTAATGCATGCAATATAAGGAGAGATAATTCTTGCAGGCTATAATACAGATAAGTCTAATTAAGCGCTCGAGCTAAATGACTGGCACTGCAAAGGGTTGCGTTGCATTTGCGCTGAAAGGAACGCCCATCCGTTACCACCGACTGGAGAAAGGATGAAGTACGTGTAGGCGTGATGAATTCAGAGGTAGCAAGACATAAATACAATAGATGTAACAAATTTAAACTTGTATAAATTGGTAAAATAAAAATTCGTAGAGATAAAAGGAGGTATAGGTGCCTCCTATAAGCAAGCTTGTTGTAATATAGAGAGTCTATTATAATCTGCAGTCCCACTTACACTCATCTCCCTCGAATTACACAGCCAAGAATGTAAGTTTAAGGGGTGACGCATCTGGCGGGCACACGTGCCCACTAGTGGACAATTGGCGTACTGCTGTTTGGAGCCGTGGTGCTGAAGAATGCCAACGTATCTGCGAATGAACCTTAATCGATAACACCCTTTTGGCTGCCCCGGCCACCAACCTTAACCAGCAAGGAGCTTGGTCATTCGGTCATTGTCACCACATTCTCTGAAGGCTGCGAGAAAGCTTCACCATTCTCTTTCCCACGTGTATGAATCGCGGGTGCTTAAGGGATTGGCAATTTTTTTTTTTATTCTACAACATCTAATCCTGCACATCACATGCCTTGAAAGATATTCATCTTATCGACCCTTCAATGTGAAGGACAGCGCCTTTGGTGGTCCCTCCCTTTTTCGCCTCGGTCACTGCGGCAGCCGCGCAGTCGCGTGCAAAACCTCGAACCACGCTCGCCATTTACCCTTTTCTTCTTGACATCGAACCGTGGCAAATTCATCATGACGAATGAACGTCCAGACGAGTCCGTCTCGCCAATGACGAGAACCCCCAACCATCCCTCCCCAGCAAACGTCGATGCGCAGTCTCAGTTCCAGCCACCCAAGTCGAACGATGGCCTGCTTGCTCCGACCCCCAATATATCACAACCACAGATTGGTGAAGAAGAAGCCCTAAAAGAATCCACGACGGAGGCCCCAACAGAAACCCCAACGGAAGTCAAAGACTATTGGAATGGTGGAATGAGCCATCCCGATCCCTCGCCATTAGCTGCGGGAGAGCTGAAGCCGGAGCCCGAGGCTCCAGAACCACCGCCAGAGGAACAGCAGCCTGCACCCGCCAAAAGCATTCCAGAACCTTTACAACTGGATGGAGGGCGTAGCATTCAGTTTGTCCAGCCCGATTACCACGAGTCTCCTCTTCATCCTCCGGGATCGATCCCATTGGAAGAACCAGATACACCACGCTCTCGAACGAGATTCATGTCCAAGATCAAAGCTTTTGCAGCCAATACAGGCTCACAGACTCCGAAATCACTAAGCGGGCCAACTTTTCCATCCGAGTTCGGTACACGATCATTTCCCAACTCTCCCACTGTGTCTAGAGTTACAACCCGAGTTCCGGAAGCCGTCCACGAGGAGCAATCTGATGCCGATGCCGATGTTGAGACTGCGGATGAATCTGCAATACCCGACGCTGTCAAGAAGAACAAGAGAAAGAGTCGGCGTTTCAAGAAAGGCTCCATATCTAACTTCCCAAATCCGAGCCGGTTCCCAGCCGATCTGGACGCACTAAGTACATATGATCGCCTACTCAGACGCCGAGCAAGCATGCCTGATACGACGCAACATGACCACGCTGCATCCGATGGCGACATTCGTGACATTCCTAGACGTAAGCCATTTCGTAGAGGATACTCCTGGATGAATACTACCATGAGTCCTCCAGATGAAGAAGATATGGAAGACATGGAAAACTCTGCGGCTGTTGGACGACGTACAGGTCATTTGCGCCGCATTACTGTCTTTGGCGGAGGCGGCCTGTCTGACGGAGATGCGTTGACCCCTAGGAAGCACTTCTTCAACTCAGAAAGAGCAGAGAGGGCCTCCAGCTACGGTGTCAATAAATGGAAGCGAGTCAAAAGCACACTGAAGCTTCTTCGACAAAAGAAGGACGATCGGTTTGATTACTACAAATCTGCAGAGCTCATGGCTGAGCTGAGAGCAGGTGCCCCCGCTGTTCTGATGCTTGCCAGTATGATTCAACGAGACGAGCACGGGAACAAAAGAATACCAGTTTTGCTAGAGCAACTGAAGCTCAAAATCAAGGACAGTTCGCCCATGCCAGATGATGACAGAGAGCGCCACTGGATTTTTACAATTGAACTGGAGTATGGCAGTGGCCCAAGTCGGATGCAATGGCTAGTCGTCCGAACCATCAAGGATATCTATAACCTGCATTTCCGGTACAAGTTTGCTCTTAATAACGATAAATACATGCTTGGACGCCTGGATCTTGGGGCTCGTCTTAAACAGCCCAAGTTCCCCTACTCAGCATTCCCGTATCTTCGTGGTGCTCGCGAGAAAGGAGATGAAAGCGACGAAGATGACCAGGCTAGTGTCCGCGGTGAGGAAACTGCTGCTGAGATGACGGCTGCTGAGGACCATGGTGAGGGCCCGCATATGCATTCGAGAAAGAAGTCTCGCGGCAATTTCCTCGCAGGCATGAGACGAAGATCTACTGGGTTCACTGACGCCGGCGAATTGTCTACAGCGGAAGGCGCTGGCATTGATAAGGAGACTCGCAGACAGCGATACGTGGAAAAACAGAGGCGCATTCTTGAGAAGTATCTCTCCGAGATGATTCGATGGCTCATGTTTAGAGCTGACAGCAATCGTTTGTGCCGGTTTCTTGAGCTGTCAGCTTTGGGAGTTCGTCTGGCCGCTGAAGGAAGCTACCATGGCAAAGAAGGCTTCCTTCATCTGCAGATGTCCAAAGGCCTTGACTTCCGTCGCGTCCTGCAGCCAGCCAAAGTCATTGCTCGACACAGCCGGAAATGGTTTCTCGTCAGGCAGAGCTACATTGTGTGCGTTGAATCGCCGGAGAACATGAACATCTTTGATGTTTATCTTGTCGATACCAAATTCAGCATCGCTTCTAAGAGGAAAGCGCTGAAAAAAATTGGCTCCAAGAAAAAGAAGCCTGAGATTGATTTGAATATGGAGCATGAACACTCTGCGGAGAAACACCACACGCTTACGGTACGCACTTCGGACCGCAAAATACGACTCTTCTCACGTTATCAATCGGTGATGCGACAATTTGAAGATTCTATCAACGAAATGCTGAAACAGACGGCCTGGTATGAGAAGAAGAGGTTTGATAGCTTCGCCCCCGTTCGGTCTGGCGTATTTGCACAATGGCTGGTCGATGGTCGCGACTACATGTGGAATGTATCAAGAGCGATCAACATGGCGCGAGATGTCATCTACATTCACGATTGGTGGCTGAGCCCTGAGCTTTATATGCGTCGTCCTGCCTGTATTAGCCAGAAATGGCGGTTGGATCGACTGCTCCAGAAGAAGGCGAAAGAGGGCGTAAAGGTATTTGTGATTATCTATCGAAATGTGGAAGCTGCCATCCCCATTGATTCTGAGTACACTAAATTCTCGCTGCTCAACCTCCATCCAAACATCTTTGTCCAGCGGTCTCCCAATCAATTCAAGAAGAATCAATTCTTCTTCGCGCACCACGAGAAGATCTGCATTGTTGATCACGATGTGGCATTTCTCGGTGGTATCGATCTCTGCTTTGGTCGGTGGGATAGCCCACAGCATCCGATTGTCGACGACAAGCCGACTGGATTTGAGCCATCCGAGATGCCAAAGGACTCTGAACATGTACAGCTGTTTCCAGGAAAAGACTACTCAAACCCGAGAGTTCAGGACTTTTTCAATCTCAACGAACCGTATGAAGAAATGTACGATCGGGGTAAAGTTCCAAGAATGCCTTGGCACGATGTTTCTATGCAAGTTGTTGGACAGCCTGCTCGAGATTTGACTCGCCATTTTGTTCAGCGATGGAACTATCTCCGCCGAGGCAGAAAGCCAACCAGGCCCCTGCCGTTCCTGTTACCGCCCCCTGATGCGAAATTCGAGGATCTTGAGGCCCTTGGATTGACGGGCACTTGCGAAGTGCAGATGCTCCGGTCTGCATCCAATTGGTCGTTGGGAATAGACGAAACCGAGCATAGCATCCAGAATGCCTACATCCATTTGATAGAGGAGTCTGATCATTTTGTCTACATTGAGAACCAGTTCTTCATTACAAGCACCGAGGCTTATGGAACTAAGATCGTCAACCGCATCGGAGATGCTCTGGTTGAACGCATCATTCGTGCTCACCAAAATGACGAAGACTGGCGAGCCGTCATCGTTATACCTCTCATGCCGGGATTTCAAAACACCGTTGATGAGCAGGAGGGCACCAGTGTTAGACTGATTGTCATGTGCCAGTATCGCAGTATCTGTCGCGGAGAGCACTCGATTTTTGGGCGTCTCCGTGCCGCGGGTATTGAACCCGAGGATTATATTAGCTTCTTCTCTCTTCGACAGTGGGGAATCATGGGCAATGACGTCCTTGTTACCGAGCAGCTTTATATCCATGCGAAGACTATTGTCGTAGACGATCGAGTCGCACTGATAGGTTCTGCGAACATCAACGAACGGTCGTTGGTTGGCTCTAGAGACTCCGAAGTGGCCGCTATCGTTCGTGATACTGACATGATATCGTCTACCATGGCGGGCAGGCCATATCAAGTTGGCCGATTTGCCCACACTCTTCGAATGAGATTAATGCGAGAACATCTTGGCCTTGACGTGGATGAAATTTTGGAACAAGAGCGAGAAGAAGAAATGAATGAAGCCCTCTTTGAGCAAGACATGGACGCTATATATGAAGAAGGCGTGACACCAGATGACGATGCGTCTAGCACTAGGTCTAGCGTGGCCAAGAGTCCACGAGCGCCCATAAATGCCCTTCGTTTGCCCAGTTTCAACCATGATCTTGACCTTGCCGCAGCGGAGGCCAGCCAAGATTTTGACGGTTCCTCGTCGAAAGGAAAAGAGACTGAGACCGATCCTCGTGTTACAGATAGGGAACATCAATTAGATTTATCAGGGTACGGGCCTGATCACTGGAAGTCGGCAGAACAGCAAGGCGCTGACGAAGGCCGAGATTCGATCGTTGTCGAAGGTCGAGAGATTCTCTTGCACGATGGGAAGCGAGCTGCAGAGACGGCGCATCCTCCTTTGTCCCCTCCCTCTTCGCGCCGTCAGCAGAATGCACACCAAGAGCCTCTTGATAAGCCTGTCACTCCTCCCGCACCCCCCTCCCCTGTTAGCAAGGACGAGGCGGGCAAGAGTGATTTCTCAGGTCTGGCCACGAGTGCACCAGCTATTCCACTACCAGCGCTTGATGATACTAACATTGGTGGCCCTGCCCTCCATACTGATTCTAAAGCAGGTCGTCAATCCAATGGAGCTTTCCACCCGATGGCAGCAGATATTCAGCCTGCTTCCATTGATAAAGACTGTATGCGAGATCCATTGGATCCTACTTTTGTGGATGAAATTTGGAATCGGGCTGCGCGCAATAACACGGTGATCTACCGGAGAGTATTCCGCTGCATGCCTGATTCGAAGGTTGGCACATGGGCTGAATACCGCGAATATATGGATTACAGTCAGAAATTCCGCGCCAGCATGGAGCCAAAATCTACCAGTGACGAGACTGAGCTTCGTCGTGATGAAACAACTGTGAAGCCGGAAGATCAGCCCAAGATCCAGCTGCCCGAGCCTGAAGGTGATGAAACAAATGGAAAGCCAGCTTCTCGTGGCAGCAGCGGAGAGGATCCAGCTCTTCGCTCACCGCTTGTCGATGGAACGACAACAGAAAACCAAAGCTCGTTAGAGCCACCCTCGCCTATTTATGCTCAAGGGGAGGTGCCGTTCCCCACAATGGACACTTCTTCTTCGAAGCCGGTTTCGCGAAGCAAGAGCCAAGACCGTAGGCCAACTTTCTCCACGCTAGACAAGCCGTCATCCAAGGACACTAATGCTGCTCCTCCCCTGGCCCCGGCGACAGCAACGGCCACTGGTGGAACAGTCAAGCGCCGACGCCGAGCCACTACGAAGGGCAGCCGGCGTGGACTCTTGATTGAGGAGATGCCCTCGCGTGGCGAGGCCGAGCAGCTTTTAAACTTGGTACAAGGAAACGTGGTCGAGTTCCCCTATGATTGGCTACTTACAGAAGAGCACAACGGGAACTGGGGTTACCAGGTGGATGGAGTGGCGCCTATTGCCATTTAGTAAGTGCCATATCTTAATTATAACTGTACTTGAACTACCCAAAGCTAACCAAGAATTACAGCAATTAACTAATCTTTTTTCTCCTCGTCATTTTTTGCTTTCTAGGCCGGCGCAAGGAGTCAAGCAAGGAGTGGGTGTTTGCGATGCATTTACAACGGGATAGAGAAATTATTGCATACAACAGTGAAGGCGGTTATCGTATAAGTCGAGGACTGAAAACTATTCAGCTCTAGCGTCGCCTTTTCTCTTTTTCTTTAGATCTTCAACAAAGCATGACGACCTGCTTGAATTGATTTCGTATAAGTTACTCGTAACGGATTCACACATATATAATAATACACGGACATATATATACGCTTTATATGCATGCCACATCATGGCACGCTAAGTGTATCTTCAGACCATTTTTCAAAGTCCCTAGGCTTTGTTTAAACCTTTTCGCTCACCCATATCGCTCCACGGCAGCCAGCTCTGATGACGTTGGTAAGTAACCAATGGGGCTCTGCTTTTCTGGCATCATTTTCTACAGCATGGTCCAGGTGTTCGAGTTCTTCGTCTCGTATTCTGCGCAGAGTGTCCACCAGCTGCTTGATCTCACCACCGACATCGTATCCTTGTGCCTCCCAGTTAGAGATCATTTCCAAGATGGAGCGGATCTGTTCATTGTAATGGTTTCCTATTTCAGTCTCAACTGCCTCGGTGCAAGCCATGGCTGCTTCCCGGCCCATGATGGCGGTTGACCAGCCAAGGCCGCTGGCCAGGACAGACCACAGCGGGTAGAGGGCCGTTGGCCGGACGCGGTGCTTGTGAATGAGGCTGTTGAAAGTTGAGAAGTGGACGGCCTCTTGGTCGTACATGTGAGCCATGAGAGGGCGGAGGTGAGGGTGCTTGCGGACGACGATGGGGGTTTGGGCCGAGTAGATGAGTGTTGCGGCAAGTTCGCCGGCTTGGTTCACTCGAAGCTGGAAGCTGGTTAGCTGGGTTTCCCATAATTGTGTAGATATTTTGTGGTGGGAAATGGTGCTTACAGCAGAGGAGAGAAAGTCGCGCTGCTCTTGAGTGAGAGGCTTGAGCTTCTTTGGAGAGCCTGAGCTTGAAGTCTCGGAGGTTGATGATGCCGTGGCGGGAGATCGAAGGACGGCGCTGGTAGATAGAGGGCGAGTTGCAGGCAGAAGGCGTCTACCAATGGCACCAGCCTGTCTGGCGAGACATCTTGTTGGCGCCATTATCAGTGTTGTGCAGCTATACAGACAGAATATATCAAGATTGCCAGTCCGGGCTCATCAATCGCATCGCCCACGCCGATTCCGTATCACGGCATGGCGACTTTTAGAACTCGGCCCATGCAAGCATGACGCCGAATTGCCTACGGGGACCTGCATGCGGTAGCGCTGCCGATTGGCCAGAGAGTCGTTGTTGCGGACAAACGCTTTTCCGCCACCAGCGCCGGAGACCTGCCTACGGGGCGTCGCGTTAATTGCCGGGTGGAAGTGCAATAGCGAGCAGAGTGCTGGCGGCTCAGCGTTCTTCTTGCCTCCTTTGCTCTCCAGTTGTCGCCCATTCGCTGTGCTTAATCCCTCTTCCTCGCTGGTCCATCAGTTGCGATACACGGCAATTGAATTGACAAACAGATTCTCTCCTCTGATTTCTTTTCTTGTCCCTCCTGACACCGCCGTATAACATCCAACTGCCGGCTCGAGACGAAAACCGCTGTCGCGTTTGCTCTTTTGGTCCCCTCCCAACACTTGCGACATCGTTGGGCTTTTTCTCGCCACCGCTCTGCGCAGAAACCCCCTGAACAGCATATTTCGGCCATCGAGGACTGCATCTTAATTAGATATCCATCATGGCTGACATCGACGACGAACTCCTGGCCCTTGCGGGCGGTGATTCGGATGATGAGGGATCCGTGGTCGCCAGTAGAGAGGCATCGGCGTCGCCGCCACCAGCCTCAGAAGACGAGACACCCAAATCACTAGAGACAAAATCAAAGCGGCGGTCAAAACAGGATGAGTCGGAAGATGAAGGCGAGGCGTAAGTGAATAGGCCCATCTCTTATTGTGCTGCTGCCGAGTCGCTGGAGAGCCATACAGAAGAACCATAGCTTCATGGCCCTTCAGTTCCTGCTCACAATGGCAGCACGCCCCTTTCCATCGGTTACCATACAGTTATTGACATGCAACTTTTTCTGTTTCTCTTCTATCTAGATCTGATGCGCCTTCACACAACTCTCTCGAATCAGCTTCGATGGATGAATCCGACTCCGATGCAGAACCTAGTCGCGGCGCAGGCCGCTCTGCTGCTATTGCGGGCCGTGGAGACGACGACAAGTACCCCGTTGACGGCATGTTCATCAGCGAGGCCGAAAAGGCTGAGATTATGGCCATGCGAGAAGTGGAGCGAGAGCAGATTATTGCGGATCGAGTCTCTGAGATAGAACGTCAGCGACAAAACCGCCTTCTACGACAAATGGTCAACAACGTCGAGATTGAGGAGCGCAAGCAAGTCAAGAAGAAGCGCAGCGCTGATACGGCCGAACTCGAGGATGGCACACGCAAGGCCGCGAGGGCGAGAACGGGCAAGGGCGGCGAATCAGCCATTGATTCCTTCCGCAGGGCGCGCGCTGAGAAACAGAGACGGCAGGAGGATCGGGAGAGACGGAGAGACGGATTATCGCCGCGCGGTCGCGAGTCAAGGGAGCCGGAGGAGAGTGACGATGATGAGTTTGGACAGACACATCGTTCCCCTGAGAAGGCTGCTTCCCGAGAGCTGCCTCCACCAGAGCTTCGTGATTTCGATAGAGTTCGTCTTGGTCGAAACGAGTTTGCGCAGGTTTGCTCTACTCCTGGCTTTGAGGCGGCCATCACGGGATGCTATATCCGTATCGCTCTTGGTGCCCATCCTGAAACAGGTGTCGAGCAGTATCGAATGGCTTTAATCAAGGGTATGGATCTCTATAATACACGATTGCTGTTGCTTATCCTGCGTACTAATGATGCTGTGTAGGATTTACAACAAGCAGACCCTACGCTCTGAATGGCCCCCAGGGCTCATTTGTAACGGACCAGTACGTCAAGGCTGCTCATGGCAAGGCTATTAAGGAGTTTCCCTTCATTGCAGCCTCCGGCGGTTCAATCTCAGAGGTAATATTAGAATCTTATTTTAGCAACTACACCTTGGTTAGCAGATGGAGATGCTGACAGGTTTTGACTTGACAGGGCGAACTAAATCGATACAAAGTCACTTGCCACAATGACGGTGTCACACTGCCTACCAAAGCTTTCCTCATGGACAAGATTGATGACATCAATGGGCTGATTAACCACAAGTGGACGAATGAGGAGATTAAGGCTAGGGTAGCGAAACGCAATGAGTTCCGAAAGCGATTTGACCCCTCGGAACGCCAGCGGGTTGCTAATCTTCTTGAGGAGGCGATCCAAGACGGCGACGACCAGAGAGTGGAAGAGCTACAAGAGGAACTGGATAAGCTTGGCAGAGAGCGCCTCGCCTTCAAAACAAGCCTGGGGGCACCCAAGAATCCAGAGGCCACCAAGGCTTCGTCAGAACAAGATAGGCTAGCGGAGCGCAACCGGGAGAACCGACGACTCAACCAAGAAGCAGTCCGGAAAGCCCAGCTGAAAGAAAAGGCCAAGGCTCGAGAAATCGAAATGGCCCTTAAGCGAGGAGAGGTGATCCAGGAAGACTACTCCCGACGACTTCGAACAAAAGCCAAGTTCGTCCACGACATCAACGAAAAGGTTGGAGAGAAGCCTGATGCTCCCAAGGACGGTGCAGGTGCAGGCACCAACGGAACTCAAAGCCCTGCAGCATCGCAGGCCCTGCCACACCTGGCGAAGCTGCAAGAGAAACACTACTCGGAGACAAAGGGATTGCCGACTATCCATAAGCCTATCATGGATGACGACGTGATTGGGGCATTGGATTTGGAGATTGATGTTGAGATCTGAGGCGCACTTTTACGTAAAGATATTCGGCGTTTCTCTTTGCTCTTTGATCTATCTCGTATTCTTTATTTTTAGTCTACTATTTACTTTATTCTATCTTCTCTTCTACTCAATTAGACGCTGGCTGAAAATAGGAGAGAAGAGGGCGGCGGAAAAAATGAAAGACGGCATATTTGGAGTTGGACGGAATGGAACGATTACTTTTTAGCAAAACCATGGGCTAAGCAAGGAGTGCTATGCACATGCATACATTTAAAAAAGAATGATCTAGCCTTTTAGTGATGAAACAGGGGGGCGGAAGATATATAGACGAGAGTAATGCAGATGATATCCCAATAATCTCAAAGATTTCTGTCAAGTGTATGATGATTCGATGTTCTGTGCGGTATCTATAAATGTCTTGATTCTAGCTGGCCATTAAGGATTTAAAACAAAAAAGAAAGAAAGAAAGAAAACAGAGAAAAGATGAAACAGTTCATTAACGCCCAGACCCAGACCCGAACCAGCCCAACCCGCTTAAACAAGAGAAGAGATGATAGTAACCAATAAAAGAACAAATAAAAACCACGCCATCATTTATACCTGGAAATTCCTAAAAAAGCTCACGTCAAATTTGTCCATCCTGCCTTGAAGCCGCCTGAGCCAGAAAAGGCTCGCGGCGAGGGCATTGGCAAGCAATACACCGCAGGTGGTGCCAAGCTGGCTCTTGAGGGAGCCCAGCATGGCGACGCTAAGGTTCTGGCTGCGCGTTCGAGAGACGGCAGTGGATGTGGATGTGTTTGTGATGCCGTCGAGGTCATCTTCGACGCGGGAGCAGACTTGGAGGAAGAGCTGGGGGTTGTCGGTGATGACGCCGTCGATAAAGACGGTCGGCGACGGTGCTGATGATTTGTTGTCTTCTGATAGAGAGGAGAGAGAAGACGTAGAAGAAGAAGCAGAGAGGAGACCACGGCTCGACGGAACATTCTTGCGGATGCACCACTCCATCCACTTTTCGCCGTTGACGGTCCAGGCGAAGACGGGGCGGCCGGCCCTCTTTGCGTCGCGGAGGAACCACTTGCCAAAGGGCCCGACGAGGAGGCCCTGGAACATGTTGAAGGCGAGGTTGGGGATGGGGAAGAAGTGGCGCGAGTAGAAGAGCGAGTTGGAGATGTGGGCGAGGGGGTAGCCGGGGAGGAATTCGAGGGCGGCTTTCATGAATGTGGCCTGTGGTGGACGTGTTAGCTGTTTTGCACTTGATATGTAGATATTCTATAGATTGTAGATGAGAAGATGAGTGAAGTGCTTACGTTCCAGCATCCGAGAATGATGCGTTCGTCCCAGGGAGTGGCTGATGAGACTTCTGTGAGGGCGCAGGCTATAGCATGGAGCAGAAGTTCGGGCTTGTCGTCAATCTGATAGAGATATGTATTAGCAAATGCTCTTATTTTCTGTCCTTTTTTTGCGTGCCGTTCTCACCTTGATATCCAACAAGACCCAAATGTTTTCCGTCTCAGGTCCAGAGACCAGGTACTCCAACAAGTCCACCAGTCTCGGTAGTGGCTCATGGGGCTGCTTGGTCGTCCGCAGGCTGGACAGATATGACCAGGTGCAGTCTTTGATGAGGAGATCAACGCCGAAGCATCTCTTCAACGAGGGGTCCTTGAGATGGTGTTAGTTTCGTGGTCTCATTTCAATTCCGTTGATCCCATTCGACTCAACCACCCATTCATACATATACATGTGTATAGAAGAAATGAGTAGCGTCGCAATTTTGCCCAAACTAGACGACTTACATGTGAGAGCACAACGACGCCATCCTTGGAAAGATGCACATCCGTCTCCAGCGCATGAGCCCCGACCTCAACGGCGGCCCGGAAAGCCGCCATGCTGTTCTCCGGGAATGAGGCCTTGAATCCGCGGTGGGCGATGGTCTGCGGGATTCGCCGGGAGCCGTCACGGCGGGATGCTATGGCGGAGGCCCATGTTGCGGCTGTTTTATTTGATCGAGATTAGCCCATGTGAAATGAATAGAATATGATGGGAAACCATGATGAATGAGAGATGAGAAACGATGGTTATAAAAGATTAGAAAGGACCTGTACGTACCCTTTGGAACGGTGATGCCGCGGTGGAAAGGACTCATCAAGGGCTGCTTTTCCGCTGGACTCATTTTTGTTTTAAAAAAAGATTCTATCTCTCTTTCTTTCTTTCTTTCTTTTTTTCCAGTCTTTCTTTGTACTCTCTTCTTTTCACTACCGATAGTCGGGGAGATGCAAAAAAAAGAAAGGTATTGGAGAAGAACCAAGAAGAGGCGGCGTTAGTCTTAAAAGGCTGCTTGAGATTCCGTCACGTTGGCTGTTTCTGTTTTGGAGAAGGGGGGCGGATATAAGTGCTGCTGAACTCCGCAGTCCGCAACTTTTGCCTCGGTGTGTCGGTATGGAGTTTAGACTGTATGCAGTAAAGTAGTAGGTATCTACAATAAAGAAGAAGAAAAGAAGAGACGAAAAGAAAAAAGAATGGCAATGACTCTTCTCTTCTCTTACTTTTATATCTCAATTTTTTTCTTCCTCAGCTACAAACTACTAGGTACTCACAATCACATCTACGTATCTTATCACAAACCAAGAAATGCTCCATACTGTTAAGCTCAGACAAGACAAGGCCCCAAATCTCGTCTTAATGGAACAAAACATGAGGCCACACCGCAAAGGCAGGCAGCCCAATCTATCAAATCACCAGCCCTGCTCGGTTCATTTTTTTTTTCGCATGACCCTCTTTCGCAACGCCCCCTGGGCATGGCCCGGTGCCTTGCATGTCGCCACTTGATAATTTTTCCTTCTGCTGTTGGCGCAAACTCGTCATATCAGGTTTTTTGGTGAGACTATCTACGGCTAGCCTAGTGGTGAGTGATAAGCACCTTGTCTGGCGGGAAGTGTAAATCTAGAAGGTACCCGTGTATGCTAGTAGCTACCTACCTAGGTATTCGCTGCTGCTATCAATAGCATGACGGCGCTGACAGGTACCGGCATGAAGCTTTACAGTATGAGCCCACAACGCAGCTGGAACAGCATCGACTGATAACATATACGAAACTGCACTGCATACTCAGTGGCCCCATCAACGCTATCAATGACTCCCTGCCTCGCCTCGAATATCGGCTGCTGCTACGTTACAGAATCCAAACCAGCCAAAACCAAAACCGCCCTCTTCGGCAGCGCACACGCATGCATCTCGCCCCTCTACAGCGGATAGAGCCCACTACGAGTCACCGATGCTTCCAGGCAAGCCCCGTGCCGCCATCCACAGGCTCCGCCTCAAGCCCGGCCATCAAAGGGTCCTCTCAACAATCGCCCTTGCGCA
The DNA here is from genome assembly GCA_000331835.2 of Trichoderma hamatum GD12. Classification (NCBI taxonomy): domain Eukaryota; kingdom Fungi; phylum Ascomycota; class Sordariomycetes; order Hypocreales; family Hypocreaceae; genus Trichoderma; species Trichoderma hamatum. The sequence goes on from ANCB02000238.1 coordinate 65,341, forward strand.
ACGTGCTCGGCCCAGCATCAGAGACTTCTGATCGTGGCGGGCTGATGCCAGCTCCGTCGTCTTAGCCCCAATCCAGGCTAGAATGCGCGTATTCCCTTGTCTAGCCAGCTGGAGCCCACATAAATGGCAAGGCTACTGCTACAGCACATTGGATTCTGCTCGTAATGCCGTATCGCCTGGTGGGTAACCCGTTTGATATGCCGTAGCCTAGTGCTGCACATGGTGCGGCGAGGCGATTCAGCGCAAGATAAGATGCGATAGCTTGATGCAGTTGACATGGATCCGGGAGCAGGCGAAAATTTTTAGAAATCGTCATCTTCTTTTGGCTGTTGATATCCAGAAAAACTATAAGCTATGGAGCAAATTTCATGTAATAAAAATAGATAAAATAAATCATCCACTTCTCCCATCCGCCCAATAAACAGGTAATCCCTCATACATGTCCCCTGTGACAGCCCCTTGAAGCTGCTTTTGTGTCTTCCAAGTCATAGCCGAAAAAAGTCAAAAGAAAAAAAAAAAGCCCTCACAAATCGCTCCAGCATGTGCGCCGTCCCAAAAATAAATCGAACCCGTTACATCGATAGGCCGCAATTTCAGATCAAACAGGCATCTCATATCGCCATCACACCACAGCGCCTTGAAAACACGTCATTATTCACAAAGACAGACCGTGAAGCCCATTTGTTGCATATCCATCGCCGTGGTAGTTTACTCCTTGCAGCTGCTTGCCGTAGTCTATGCTCCCGAGACCCAGTCCCAGCTCCGAAGGTGACACTTCCTCTCCCGAGCTGAGGCTCTCGTCGCTCATACTGAGCACGCTCTGCGGCGGCGCAGGGTTGTTTCCAAACTCATCAATGTTGAAGTTGCTCAGGTCCCATGCATCTGGTGACCATTCGCTGCCAGTGGAATTCACTGTCATTGCCGCTTCGATGCTGGCACCTCCGTAAATAACGTCATACACGTTGTTCATTCCACTGTCCATGGACCCAACCAACGCCTCCCAGTCAGCGCCCGACAGGTTGTTGGACTTGGCCACAGACTGTCCGTTGTTCATGTAACCTTGGCCGCCGTTCTGCATTCCCATGGGCTGCCCCTGCATGTTGGCAGGAGGGGAGCCAGGGTGCTTGTTCGTGAATGGAGCGTCGTTGAGCGAGAGATAATCCAGATTCTGTCTTGCCTGAGCATTCGGAGAAAGCCTAGATGCCCGCGATATTGAGGGCTGGCGATCCTGTCGGTGCCCGTCAAATGATTGGCGAGAAGTGGGCTGCGGCCGGCCATCCACGTTGGCGCTCTGAACACTTGAAATGCTACCCATCCAGCGCTTCTCTTGATGGCGCGTCAAATCGGCCTCGCTTACCGAACCCTGGTATTGAGAGCCGAGGGGTGGTGAGTTCTGCTTGGGGTAGCTTGTCGGGGGCGATGCGCGGCGGGAGCTGGCTGCCGTTGATGATTTGCGAGCATGCTTGTTCGTCGGCGTCGGGCCTGAAGGATCGGCGACGGTGATTAGCACATTGGCGGCTCGCTCCAAATCCACGAAACCAGGTGACTGGTTCTTGCGGAGCGTCTTGAGGACATCGTTCACCAGCCGCTCATCCTCGCGCAACAGCTTGCTGTCGCGCTTCAGATCAATGGTCTGGTAAAGAAGAGTGAGAGCGCATAGAGCCAAAAGGTCGCACTTGTTCATGCAGAAGGAGAATGACAGGTTACGCTCTTCGAGAAGCTCTGCAATTTGGATAATGTGCTTGCTGGATTCGCTTATGGACATGAGTGCTGGGGCAGCCTTGGGCCCCAGGTTTGAGCCAACAGCTGGTCGATAAATTAGGGTGCGGATATAGTAGTATGTGAGTGCCTGTAGCATAGCTTGTGAGTCATTTGGTGCCAACAGTAATCATCATAGCATTCGCACTTACCAACAAAGGTGATCGGCTGCCGGTGACATCTGTTGACGGCTTACCCTGAGCAAAGTTGAGTCTCAGGTGAGCCGGCAACTCGTCATACCAGGCATCTAGTTCGGCCTCAAAGGCGCCCATCTGCTGCAGCGAGAGGTCGTAGTTGGCCGCCGCAGGGTAGTTCTTATCAAGGATACGAGCAAGAATGCGCGTTGCGCGGAAAAGAGCGAGAGCGCTAGAAATACGTGTGTATTCTCCTGGCAGTGTAGGCTGGAAGCCCTTCTCTGTTACGTATTCGTCATCAGTGTCGGACGGATATTCTGCCTGAACATCCTCTTCCTTGAGCATCTTGGGGAGACCAGTGATGGCAGCTGTCATGGCATCCAGAGCGTACAGCGTCCAGAAGACTTTCTTTCTGGTTTCAAGAGTCAAGGCACCAAAAGAGAATCGCTTTTGGCTTTGGTGAAGACCCAGCCGATGAGACAAGCCAACGGCCACACACTTGTAGTGCTGGAGGCGACGATAGTCAGCCCGGACAGTGCAGTACAGAAGAGCCAACACGAGGCACTGTAATGTGCTCATGGTGTTTTCTAGGATCAGAGAGTCAAGCGCCTTTGTCCATTGATATTCGCAAGCAGCAACTTGCTGGAGGTCTGGAGACTCGGACGAGAGGCCCGCTAGAGAAAAGACTAGGTAGAGCTGTGCAAGCTTGTAGTTGCCCTTGACTCTTTCCGGGTCATTGACAAACTCCTCATATATACGGAGAAAGGTAGGCTTATGAAGAACTGGGAAGAGGGGGGCCCATTCTTGGAAGAAGACATTGACACATCTATCCGAGAAGAGGCGAGGAGGGATTTTTGATGACTGATCTGACATTTTGGCAACCAGAGGAGTGCTGCCTTGAATGTGTAGAAAAGCATCAGGGGTGAAGTCGCTGCATGGTTTACCACTGTCTTGCATCTTCCGTTTGAGGGAGGCTATGTGAAAACATGTTAGCTCAGGACTGAAATTTGAAACGATAGGAAATGGTATTGGAGATGCGTTGCGTGCGCATTTGCTTATATACACACACATGCAGCACAGATATGACATACCGATAAAGGCGCGTCCACTTGAGGAACCCATAAAGTATGAATCAGAGTTCTCGACACCCAGAAGCAGTTGTGTAGCTTGTACTCTGAAGGTGTCTTCCTTCATAGTGGGTGAATCTTTCGGACCATCCGGTGACACCGGGGTGGCCATAGATATGACTGAAGGCTTCCGTCGAGGACCGCTATTGATATTTCCGTGCATCGTAGAGAGCATATCGATTTTCTCGTCCTTTTCATCCAGTAGATCCTTGAGCTCGCGGACCTCGCCCTCCAGCACACGGACCCGCTCCTCCAGAGACTCTGTATATCCGCGCGGGAACGCACGCCGACTCAGCTTGTCGCTGGTGCGGCACTCGAAGCCAACCGAAGAGCATTGTGAACAAGTGGGACGAACGCCGTCGCAGCGAATCTTTTTACTCCGGCAGCGGTCGCAGGCCTGGGCGATTCGGCTCTGGGCGCTGCTGCCCACCTTGATGACTTTCATAGGCAGGATGCCCGGCATTGTGGCGACTGCGATCCGAGCGCTCGATTAAAGAATAGGAAACGAAGAATCGGTGACGTTGGTCACGGCGTTGGGTAGAGCGAACGAACTGCTGACTGGGGCTTTCTTCGCCCACCAGCCGTGGTCGGCGCAACGTGCGTCTGGAATCGTCGAAGCAGCTTGGCTAAATTCCGGTTGGTCACAAACTATTTTCTTTCTTCCGGGAAACCCAGCGGGTCAAAGTCGAAATCACGATGAGGCTCCTGGTCCGGTACAAGGAGTTTTCTGCGTCGTCTTCCTCGATTCCTTGGTCGTCAGCGTGAGCCACGGAGAGAAGAATATTGTGGGGGGGTGAGAGATGAAAGGAAAAGAAATGGAAGAGCGAGGACAGGAGCAGGCAAGTGGAGCCTAAAAGGGCAGAGCAGGCGTGGCAGGCAATTAAATCCCGGGGAAGGGGATTGGACAGCGCCGCTAAGCAAAAAGCAGTGCGTGAGGCTTCTGGGCCAGGTGCTTGCTCCCCGTAGCGCTCCGTAAGCCAGCACACAGCAGGGTTGCTAGCGCTGCAGGCACTAACATGGCAGCGGACAGACAGCGCTTGGGCAGGACCCTCCAATCTGGATATTTCCGTTCACCCACCTCGTCCACCTCGTCCACCTCGTCCACCTCCTATTATCCCATCTGGTTCCCTTTGCTCGTTTGCAAGGAAAACGAAATGCAGCCATTACCGATGCAAGCTAATAGGCACATCGCCGCTGTGACTGGCCAGAGCCAGGCCTCAGGGCTCCACCCCTCAGCGTTCGTTTCGTTGGGTCTGCTTGACGTAGTTTCTTTCTTCAATCCCTCGCGCACGCTAGTGCGCCCCCTGTAGGCCACGAGATGTGAGCACCTCTCCCCACCACCGGCTCTCTTTAGCCACCGTAACTCTGCTGCTTGCACGGAGTACTTGGACTGTGAAGGGTTTGCCATCGACTCATGATGCTGGCAAGTGATTTGTCCCTTTTTGTTCGATGTCGGCAGATGCTGCGGTGCCAATTGCTGCTAACCGCTTAGTCGTCCGCCCTACGCTCTGGCGATGGGAAAACGCCATGGTCCGCGATAGAATAAGCAGGCCGTCTGTCTTACTGCCGATTCAAGGAACAAGAGAGAACCCTAACCCATCATCGCGACATTTTAGCCCGGCCGCCGTATTGCATAATACCCACCTCTGCCGCGAAAATGTTTTCATGAGCGCGGTCCGGTGTTGATGCATGGGACCTGGATACGATGCATAAGAAATGCAACCCATTGCCCCAACAATATCAACCAACGCCAGCTGGGCCATCAACCGATATACTAGGTACTCGCACACACACATAACCTCTTTCGATGGCTTACCGCAGCGGCTTACTGTATTTGCACACGCAGGGCCGTCGGGCTCTAGACCACCGTCCACATCCTGCCAGAGAGCTAGCGCAAAATAAATCTCGACTTATGGCCTGATTTACCCCAGATTTCCCGCTGTTTGCCCCCCTACCCTACGCCTGGTGCGGGGTGGGAAAAGCCGGGGAGCAGCTCTTCAAACACGCCTCTTTTCAGAATCGTACTGTATGACACGTCCAGTCCGCCACAGGAAATGAATGCTGCGGACTTTCCATGGTGATGAATGTCCGTATCGGCCAATGCTTTGCTATCCCATGCGCCGTGGTTGGTGCCCAGAAGTTTCGCTTCTTCTATTTCCTTCCGAGAACAGAAATGGCTTCAGAGGCGTCTCTTAAGCGCCTCGTGCTTTTTCGCTCCTTGGCAGCTGGTAGAAAGCCCATCGCCTGTTCTGAACAGCGCCTAAACGGCACTACCGGAATCAACATTGATCAGTCTGTTAGGCCTCCGTCATACCGTGGATTTGGAGCAGACGTGGTCACTGGCCAGCGAGTATTGAACACGACAATGGATGGACACCGGCATAGCCGGACCCTTGTCTAGACACTGCCAGGCTTTTGCGATTCCGTGACTCGGACATAGCACATGGCCCTGGTTCGCCGCTGCTGGACAATGCCTCAAAGATTGCATTTAGGCAGCGATTAGCCGAGTATGGGAGGTACCAATTCTCTACTTGACCTTGCAGCCATCATCCATCGTCCCCAAACGCCCTGGCTGAACAACTCCCACCACCCATTCATGAACTGCACTCCATCTTTGCAATTGCATTGAATCCAAAACCCACTATGGCTCATTTAGCATCTTTCGTGGTTCCTGTCGGCACATCTATTAGCCCTCATGGCCATAATTAGCCCTCCTATTCCCAGCCTGTTCCGTACTTTGCGCCATAATTCCAGGCTAGTGGCATTCGTTTCATCGTCTTCCCCTTATCTTAAAGTTAGAAGCGTAAGCCACACCCAAAGAATGTGTGTGTCTGGAAAAAAACAAAAAGCTCGAAGTTTAAAGTCCTCCGCAAATTCGTCTCGTTGTGTCATACAGGCGGAATGACTGAAAAGATCACGAGATCTGCTTCTTCTTTGAGTGGCGGCGAATATTTCTGGGGCGAATAATTCAATCGGGTTTTATTTGGTGTAAGTAGGGCTTCTCGTACGATCAAATCTCGTCAATCTATCAATCTATCGAGTGATATCCAAACTCAAACAATCACATGGATATTTGCATATGGGCCATCGAACGTTCAACCCGCGGTTTAGTGCCATTTCTGTCAATAGTCTGAGCCTTAGTTCTTTGGTTATTCGAGCGGGCTCGCGATACAGAGTCGACTCTGAATTGGTCCAAGCCGTAGCCAGCAGTTGGCTTGATCCGTCGTCTTGTCTAATATGCCTCCTATATCGGGTCAAGCCGGCGCAAATGCACCTTCAATCGTCGATCCCCACGCTAAGGCTAACAAGAGTTTGATCCTTGAGCGCTCCCCCGGCTTGTTCATCCCACGCCGCTTAGCCAATTCGGCTACTTAGCTGAAGTCGTCGTCCTCATTGGACGCCTGGTCAGGCGCTTGCTCGTTTTGGGTATCTTCCATAGACCCGAGATATGTCACCACGCGAGCGTCCAGAAGCAGCCTCGCCTTCTGTGATATTACGTGGTTGCATTAGCATTCATCCAGACATGAGTTTTAGATTGCAGTGGCTCGTCTTGCGTCGTGTTCAAGCATAGCCGTCTGCCGGACATCTAGCTCGACCCCGGACCGTCGGAATGTGGTGGGCAGCGGAAGCCATGCTGCAGTTGAAAAGCAATAAAAGATAAAAACAAATGCATACCTCGTTTTCTAGCGCGGCCGCCGCCCCTTGCAAGATTTGAGCTTCAAGATCTCTCAGCTTCTCAGCCGCTAGCATGCACTCCACGCGGGGTTGATTTGCTGCCTGCGATTGCTCCGTTGCCCCGTACGAGATCTCCGCGGTGATTCTGTCCAGCTGCGAGGCAACCCGCTCCTCCAGCACAGCTACAGCCCGGAGCTTAAAAATTTGACACAGAGGGTGGTCTTGGATGAGAGATTCGAATTCGCCGGTTCGTCCAGTGACATCTTCGTCTTGCCAGAGTAGCCTTAGTTCGCGACCTCCCGATGTATCTTGCACCACTCGGAACGCAAGACCATCTTCCTCATTGAGAATTAGTAGATACAGCAACGGGCTGTGCCACTGGAGATTTTCTTCCGTTAGAGATAGCCGCACAGTTTGAGGGCCATTGTAGATGTGAAATTTAGCTTTGCCTAGAGGGTCATCAGGCAAGGCGTCAAGGTGCAGTGTTAGCTCCTTTACATCAGACTCCTGGTCGATGAAGCCATAGCTGAATAGCATCTCGGCCGCCGACTTGGCTTCTCCGTATGAGATGGTGATCTCCTCTCCTGATGGTACCCCAGATCTCGAGCTCGGAAGTAATACCACATCACCACTGGGGGTTTCGTCATAGCGTGCCAAGTAGTTAGGCGAGTGATTCGCCATATCCAGCCCAGGAACCATGGCGTGGCCGGCGTGGGGGAGCTCTAGGCATCGTGAACGGTACAAGGCATCCGCCAAGATCCAATCTTCCATCATCCCTGGTTGGCTGAGGAGATCATTCCAAAAAGGCAACGCTGATGCCTTTTCGGAAAGCTCGTCATATTCACGGGAAAGTACGGAGAGCTTTGCGTTTACCGAGGACTATGTTCATCGTATAGGAGTTAGTAAAGCAATGTGTAGCAGCCCCTTTTCACATGCCATGAGCCGCATCTAGGTAGTTATCAATGTAGAAAAGAAGTCACTAGCTTGAGTGCTATGGTAAAAAGGAACATTGATTTACCTCGAGGGATGTGCCTTGTAAAAACTCTCTCTCATCGCTTGTCCACATGGTGGGAACGCTGATTGATCGGGGCAAGAACTTGATATACTCGGTCCATGGTGTTGAAGCACATCCCTTGTTCCCTGGAGAGTTTCTTTTAGATAGAATAAGATGTATTAGCAGATAAAGCAGGATATCGCCCCTAGTGCTCTCTCCGGATGTCAGCATCGTCACAATATCCATAGTTTCATCGCCTGGATGATACTTACTTGGTGTCCAGCAACTTCAAGCAGCTGCCTAAAGTTCTGGTCAACTTTGGCATATGCCTCCACAGCTTCGGCAGACAGAACAAGATCCCGGGGTATTCGAATGATTGGTGCCGTACCGGGGGCATCGTCGCTCACGCCTGGGATATCATTCTTGGCCACGAGGCCGAAGCCTTTGCCCTCGATGCTTCGTACCTCTGCGCTTCTGAATTCCACATCATTCAAGAGAGCCCAGGCCGGGAAAGCCTCAATTGGCAGCTGAGGCACTGCCATGCTACGATAATAAACCAAAAGACGCGAGGGCTGTATCTGGAATAAAGAATGAAGTACTGTCTTAAAAATAAAATCATCAGTTGTAGATGTACCTGCGAGCTATTAGCATATTGGAGTCGGCGGCCGGGGCGGCGGGGCGACTAGGTAGCACTACTAATGTTTATTCGCTGCCTCGAATGACATGTGCGGCTCTCACAAGCGTCCACTTATTTTTTTTTTGCGACATCACTTCTCGCACGCGGGCTCCAAGTATTCATAGAAGCATCCTTACCAGCCTCTTTGCTACAAGTTATCTCTAAGTGTATAATTATTTTCGGTTCTCCCTCTTTTCCCTCTCCATCGATCGACCCGACAATCCCACCCCGCCATGCCTCGCGATCCCCTCATCGGGCTTGTGGGCAAGCCATCTGCCGGAAAGAGCAGTACGCTCAACAGCTTAACAGACGCTTCATCCAAAGTTGGTCGGTGGAATCTTACTCTCTTTATTGCTTTGGCCATGGTACTAATACTAACTCAATTTCTAAAGGCAACTTCCCGTAAATAATCGCCCGCCCACCCCATATGCGCCCACACAAGAGCTCGCGAAGCTGACTTGGATTTTTTTTTGTTCTTGTGCGACAGATTTACCACCATTGATCCTCAGCGAGCGATAGGATACCTCCAGATCGACTGCGCATGCGCGCGCTTCAAGCTATCAGATAGATGCAAGCCCAACTACGGATCTTGCGATGAGGGTCGACGGTCTGTACCTATCGAGCTTCTCGATGTAGCTGGTCTGGTACCGGGCGCACACCAGGGCCGCGGCCTGGGAAACAAGTTCTTGGACGACCTGCGACATGCCGACGCGCTGATTCACGTTGTCGATGCGTCTGGGACGGTGGACGCTGAGGGCAAGGAGACGAGAGGTTACGACCCTTCGGTAGACATCGCCTGGTTGCGAAGCGAAGTTGTTGCATGGATTTTGGGTAATCTCATGTCAAAATGGGGAGGTATTAAACGCCGACACATCGCAGTCAAGGCTACAGCCGTCGAGACATTGCAAAATCAATTCTCCGGATATGGATCTACAACAGTAACGGTTCAGCGGACGATAGATCGCTCAGGCGTAAAGGAACCCCTGGAAGAGTGGTCTGACGAGACGATTGAACACATGGTCAACTGCTTCATAGACGAGAAGTTCCCAACGGTAATAGCACTCAACAAGATCGACCACCCAGATGCGGATAAGAACATTGCAAAAATTGCCAAGATGCAGGACCCTAACACCGTCGTTCTATGTTCGGCCATTTCAGAAATCTTCCTGAGAAAGATGGCAAAGCAAGGATACATCAAGTACGTTGAGGGAAGCGAATTCGTCGACACGAGAGAGGATCTCATCGAGCAAGGTGACCCTACTGGCGGCGGCCTTAAAGAACTCGATGAGAAGAACCGAAACCGGATAGAAAATCTGAAAGATATGGTGCTGTATCGCTTTGGCTCAACAGGAGTCGTGCAGGTGCTGTCGAAGGCGGCCGAACTGCTGGGTTTAGTGCCCATCTTCCCTGTCCGGAATACATCGACATTTAGCTCTGGAGCGTCAGACTCCAAGTTTGTCTTTAGGGATTGCGTACTGGTTAAGAAGGGGTCTACGGTAGGTGATGTTGCTCGTAAGGTGATGGGTGATGCTCCAATTGCCTTTGTGGAAGGAATTGGTAACATGAGAGTATCTGAAGATGACTTTGTTGCGGTAGGGAAGAATGATGTGAGTTTTCCCAAAATACATGGCGATATTCAAGGAGAGGAAACATGTTGCTGACTGATTCACTACAGATTTTATCATTCAAGGTTGGACGAGCATGAAAGATTCAATGAAAACGTTTGATTTGATCTTTCCAATAGAGTAGTTTCTGATTTGCGCACATGCGTACATGGAAAAATCTGTATTACCGATCATGTGTTTATGAGAGAAATAACGAAGACTCTTCAAGGCACTGGGCTCGAACAGCTTGCGTAAGCTATATTGCGACTTGAACGATATGTGTGAAACAAAAGAATAGTAAAAATAAGGAACAATTACACTTTAAAAAAAAAAGCAGGAGCCGTAGAAACAGTAACTTGAAATTCGCGACTTTAGCTGCAGCTAGGGCGCTGGATAACAAAACCGGGGTGTTGAACAACAATTCCCTTTATATATGCGTGAACACTGGCTGTGTGGATGAGAAGAAATCCTCCACAGGGCAGGATTATGTGATACCTATACTTTGAGGAGCCTTAGATGTCCAGAATATAGAAGTATTTTTGCCGCAAAACTGTGTTTCCATATGATATGGATGCTTGATTCGTAAGATTATTCCAAACTTCTACTTGGTGTATAAAGGCCAATGACTCTGATTCTCCTCCATATAATTGTATAATATCTGTCAATTCATTGTCTTATTGATTGTTTGTAACAACATCTTGATCCACAAGAGGACTTTCAACGATGTCCAAAGAGGCCAAAAGATCAAGAAGAGTACCTAACCGCCCTGACAAATCTCCACCGGTGAATTGCCATTTATGCTGCTCTATTCTCTGACTTGTTCCAAAATAGGTCATGGATCTTATTGCTCGTCGATGATTGACTAGCTATCGTCCTTACCAGGATCGGAATTGTTGTTCTCTAGTAGTTGTTATTCAGCGCCCCGTCTGTGGCTAATGTCGCGAATTTACTGCATCTACTGTAATGCCTCTACTGCTGGATAGCGAAACTGGGGTGCTAAATAATTCTCTTTATATATCCTGTAATCATCATCTCATAATAACTTCATAATGAAGTCAGGTTTATGAATACCGTCATAACCATGGCTATCTTTGTATCCAACGTTGCCTTTGCCTGTTGCCACCACTATCTTCTGTTGTATGCGATCTATTTGGCAAATTCAACGCTCGCTGCCCTAGTCCCTCATATAAATGCTTAAAATGCAGTCTCTCTTTAGGATAGATGATTTGTTATTTATATCCATCGCCACTTTAATCCTCTTTGAACTTTATTGGCCACATTCGGGGCTGTTTTGTCCAGACAAACTTCACACCCTTGTCTTCGGCGAACTGCCTTATTTGATCAAACCTGGAGCCATTAACTGTCGTGCTATATATAGCCTTGAGCTTTACCGAGACCAATACGTCTTGGACGAGTTGGGCAAAGATATTGGGGATATGTCGTTCTGATTCCAAGCTCAGCTCTTCCAAACACGGAAAAGTCTGCAGGAACTGAATCAAAGGATTGTCCTTCGGGTACTGGTGTGGTTTGAAATCAAAATCGTACATGCCGAGGCGTCGAATGCTCTCAGCCCCTTCAAGCCAGTGGTACCCCTGGATGTGTCTGATACTTCCCTCCGGCCCCTCGTTTAATCCTCCCATAGGAAAGATAATGTCATATGAACGCAGCTTGCCGGCTTTTATAGATGGCATGAATAAACTTTGCGCCGTTTCTGGCGATAAAACTATGTTCGAGAGACGTAATATCTGCAGGTCTTCATATGCACCTGAAAGATGCTGCTGCATACGACTAAAAATATCGCCCTCTACTTGGTTAGAGTATGTGTAGTCAAACTCATAGCATATATCTAAGGACTTGAGTTTTTTTCCGAAATTTAAAGCTGTAAGATATCGGTATGCTTCGGTTGAATCTATCTGGGTTGCGTGCACGCCAGGGTGGTGATGGCCGTGATGCACACGATACTGCGTATCTACAATCGTCAGAGATTTGAGATTTGGCACGCAGCAACTATCGAATGGTTCGTCGTCCAGAAGATGGCAGTTGAAATCGAGATCCTCTACATAGAGTTGCTCGAGCTGGGGGGCATGTCGCAGCCATTGAAGCTGACAGGCGTTACTTTCTCATTCTGAGTATCTTGATTTGAAGTACTTACAATAGGTAACTGCCACGGCTGATGGGAAGCTTTGGTTAATTTGAGATGCTTCATATTAGACATATGAGGCACTCCCACTGGGTTGAACCATTGCCTGGGAATTCCGACGAGGCTCAAGCTCTCCAGTGTGTTCACAACGGTCAGCAAAAATAAGAGATATGCATCTCTGTCTTCGTTGCCAGGCGCATAGAGATGAAGAAATTCAACAAGCCGCAAGTGCTTGAGAGTCTTGAGATTTCCCCTGAACTCTGAAGGCAGAATATGCAGCCATTCAAATGATCGTCTGGCTAGCTCCAAGCGTTCCAGCTTGGCTCCTGCGTTCAATATGGCACTCAACTTTCTCTGGTCCAATTTAAATTTTGCACAATCATCAATGATAAGCTCTCTAACATCGTTAAATGAATAAGAAAGTAACTTTCTCAATGACACGTATGGAACGCCTAAACGCGGGGTGGTAAGACTGGAGAAGATTAAGGATTTCCAAAACTGTGCGCTTCCTGGAGCCGTTAACGTTTTCTTCCAAGACTTAGAGACACGTAAACATGGACTACACAAAATGCAGTCATATAGTTAGCATTATATACGCTTTATAGATAATTTGGTGCGGGACCTACCACAAAGTGAATATATCCATACGGCCAAAGATATCCCGAATGAGCTCCCCTGGCAAACTGGTCTTTGACATCAAACCAAGGCTCAAAAATTCACCCAAAGGGTCGACCTTGCTAAATTTGAGCTTAAGGGGATCTCGAGCTTGATCCAGGCGCTAGCATCTGGTTAGCAACCTGGGTTACACCTTAAATGTTTCACCTCCAAGTTACGCACCTTTATATCTCCCATTTGAACGCCATCTCCCTCTAGAAGCCTCAGAATACCGTTGGTCAGCACTTCGAAAGCGGCTTCCGGATCTTGATCGATTCGTAGGACTTTATTTGTGCGAAGATATCCCTATGTAAGGTGAGTAAAACAAGAGTAAAAGCAAATAATTGTTCCAGTTTGTGAGATGCATACTTCGGGTGAAAGTGGTGCTATACGCATCATTCGCTGCGCGTCAGCTTTCGCGCGACGAATATCTGGGATCCTTTCAAACGTTCCAGCCCGATAGCTGAGAGCTTGAAGATGAAGAGGATTGTAGCATTCAACAGTTACGTCCAGGGCTGCCTGATCGGCTCCCTGATCGGCTCCCTCTATGCCATGGAGCTCTCGCTTCCTCTTCCTCTTCTCCAGGGCACAAGGGCAAAGACTTATAGCCTGGAATGGAAGCAGTTAGTGACGACATTGCATAGGTTTCTAGTAATTAATAACGGACCTCTGTGAAAACATGTAGGGCTTCTTTGTATTTGCCAGCCGCATACTTGGCACGACCGGCTCTGATAGTTTCTTCCATGGAGAGGCTTTCATCAAGAGATGTAAATGATTAACGTTCGACATTCACTCTTGCTGATGGGCGCCAAAAAGTGGAATTGGCAGGGCGAGAATAGGTGGGTCTTGCGCCTGAGTCTTGCAGTAGCGCGGGGAAGAGCGCCGTTGGGAGACAAAGCGACCTCCAGCATCTTTGGGCCTGCAAACTGCAAGTTTCAAGGGATAACGAACAAACTAAAAGCAGCAGCTGAGGTTGTAATCCTCTTGGCTGCATGATATACTTTTTTTTTTTTTTTTTTTTTTTTGGCCCTATAGCTTGTTTTATAGGTAGTTTTGTAGGGCTTGTTAATATCCAATTATATTGCCTACACATGCAATCTGATGCCACATACACTACCCTAGATGATATCTCCAAAACGAAAGAAAACAAAAGAAATCCAGGTTCTACCAGAACTAATTGGCCGGCATACATCCCGCATAGCACCCTAAAATCAGCTATTCACCTCTGATCTCCCCTTTTGAATTCGGTGACATGCTCTACTTCAGCTGTGCCATTCCACTACTTGAGGCGAACAACAGCCGCAATGAAGCCTCTCACGCCGTTGCTAATCCAGCACTCTTCACCATCCGTTAGTGAGTCTACAGATACAGCTTGCTCGACAGCAACTCCCCTGTTCCCGTCATTAGCCACTATCCCGAGAAGACACTCTAATAGAGCGATTGGCAGCTCACCTTTCCAACGCCCACCGCCGAGATACACCATCCTGGCCACCACTTTTAGTGCTTAAATCAACAATCGGAGTAACCCATCGTCCATCTCTCCAGAAATATGGCGTGAATAAGCTTCCTTCCATGACGGATCCGTCGTTTTTGTTGACCAACAACACTTCTCGCTCATCAGTTGGGGCGATTCCAAGCCTCTGGCGGGCAGAGTCGTACATTTCTCTCTTGGTGGTCTTGAAATGTGTGTACTCTGATGCCGTAGTCTGAATATCATCGGGCGCCACTACCCAGCATGGAGTTTTCTGGGCCTCTCCCGATGTAGACGGAGTGCCAGGCTGAGGTAGTCGTAAGGGGAATAGATTTTCTGTGGGAACAGCAGCGATATTGTTCTTCTCGAAGCTCACCAGGCCGTCGCGACTGACGAGGATTTTGAAGCGCAGCGCAGTCTTTTGGGATGGGCCAATGAATTCTTCGGCTAGCTTCGTTAACGTTTCCAAGCCTTTTTGGCCAGAGAGAACATTAATGGCTTCATCCCACTTCCAATGGATCGCCGCCCGTAGCATGCGGTCGCGATGATAGTCGAGCATGTAAAAGGGTGACTTATTGGCGGCATTCCACCCGGCATAGTCGATTCCTTTGGAAGGTACTTCTAATAGGCCTGGATCATACCGGAGAGAGGTGAAGAGAGAGAAAACGTCCGCCATGGCGACTAATCGGTGCGTATACCGATGGTTTGATGTATGTTTGTGAGTTTTAAAGCTGAGCTATGATGTGTCATTAATATGCGCCACTTAGTAACCGTACACTATTGCTGTCATCACAAATACAGAACGAAGAGTGATGTTCTCTTGTTCGCCGACGGAATTGTTCGGATCTGAGTGAAGAAATATAGATACACTACGAATTTGTGTCAAAAATGCTTAAAAGCATATCGAACCTGTAAGAAAGTGACTCCATATTGGGGCTATTGGGCACCTTCACAGTGCGTATTGCATCACGTCACTTCTAAAATGGAGCATGGCCAGCAGCTAGCGGATAATAATGCAAGACTTCTGCGGCAGCTAACCAGAGACGAATCGGCTCCAGGTAATGCCGCAGCGTATGACTGACATGCGAACATGTTCAGCTTGCTTACTGCCTTGTACACTAGGGTAGATGTACAGCACAGTATTTCAACCAGCGCATTGGATCACACGCCGTGGCAGCTTGTCGCGTAACCGCTACGAGCCGGCGGCCAATCTTACAGCAGCCATATGTACGCACTGATACGTGAAACTATTACGGCAGCAGATCGATCGGGTGCAATGGGCCAATGGGTGGATGGGCAAAGCATTGGTTCATGACTAGCATTTTCGCCCCTAGCACTATGACGATATGCCCTGGGGCGGTTCGGATGTGCTCGATTGGCCTTGTACGCAGTGGGAAACATCCTTGCATTGGCATAGCAGTAGTATGAAAAGATAAAAATGAACATACACATAGGAATTAGAATAAAAAACATTCCATGCTGCCTCAGGCATTGTCGGAGCCTTTTCCAGGCGACCGGCGTTTGCGTATGCCAGGGCCTCGGATGTTGATGTTTTCTCTCAGTGGCTAGAGTCGGTGGAGAACAAGAACCAAAAAGAAAAAATTCAGAACCGCAGCTCAGTTAAAGTGGGTGGTTTTTTTTCCATGGTTCGGCTCCAGCTCTTGCTTGGTTTCTTTTTAGCTCGAGGTGGGTTACTTAACCGCCCGCCAACCGGTGGAAATTTCGACTAGAGAGGATTGAACCACTTGTGTGGCCGTGCCATCATTCATTTTTTTTACTGCGCGTGCCCAGCTATTGCTGCAGCTCTTCCTGCGCCCCGACATCATCGAACGGCCTATTCGAGCCCCAGCACTTCCTGCGTCTTTCGTCTCCATCGCTCTCGTCTTGAGCTCGCAGCGCTCTAATTCCCGCCCCGGCCATGTCTAACCCGCTGCCGTCAATGCCTCCGGGCCGCCCCGCCGCTGTCGCTGTCGACGCGAATTCGTCCTCGACCTGGGACCGGATATCGTCGTGGGTGTCGGAGAATAAGGCTGTTGTCTATACCATTGCTGGCGTGGCTGTTGTTGTCACTGGCGCTGGCGTCGTCTACTATCTGAATTCAGATTCGGTATGTTGCTGGCCATTGTTGCGTGGTTCACGGAGGGGTTGAATGATTGCATGACGGCACAGCATCGCAGCAGCTATGCTGGGGTCCCCACGAATTGGTGGAAGAAGACTGAAACCGGAGAGCACCGTTGAAGAAGAGAGAGTGAGAGAACCAAATTCTAACCAGTGCTGTTTTCAATAGACGTCCGGTGCATCACCAAAGCTCAGCAAGAAGGAGAGGAGGAAGCGCAAAGAGGCCGAGCGCAAAGCCGCCGACTCTAAAGCTACTCAGCCCAAGTCCGCCACCGTCGAGCCCGAATCCGAGCTGCCAGAAATCAACGAGACTACCGTTCTACAGCTGAGCCCCGAAGTGCGAGAGCAGTATGCCGCTCGACTGAAGCAGGCTGGTAACAAGGCCTATGGAGATAAGGCATACAACAAGGCCATCGACCTCTATTCCCAGGCCATTCTGTGCAAGCCAGATGCCGTCTTCTACTCCAACAGAGCCGCTTGCTACAGCGCCATGAGCGAATGGGAAAAGGTTGTCGAAGATACCACAGCTGCCATCAACATGGACCCCGATTACATTAAGGCTATTAACCGCCGTGCCACTGCCTACGAGCACCTAAAGATGTACTCCGAGGCTCTTCTCGACTTCACAGCGTCTTGCATCATTGATAACTTCAAGAGCGAGTCAACCGCCCAGGCTGTCGAGAGACTGCTAAAGGTCTTTGCCGAGCACAAGGCCAAGGAAGTCATGGCATCCAGGCCCGCCAAGCTCCCCAGCCCCATCTTCGTCGGCAACTACCTCCAGAGCTTCCGCCAGAAGCCCCGCCCTGCCGCTCTTGACGACTCAATCGAGCTCTCTCTGGATACCGGTTTAGGACAGCTGCAGCTCGGTTTCCAGGGACTCGAGCAGAAGACAGCCGAGGGGTACGAGGAGGCCAGACAGGCCTTCGAGAAAGCCATTGAGCTTGGTGATCTCGGCGAGCACGAGGCTCTCGCTT
Organism: Trichoderma hamatum GD12; assembly: GCA_000331835.2. NCBI lineage: Eukaryota > Fungi > Ascomycota > Sordariomycetes > Hypocreales > Hypocreaceae > Trichoderma > Trichoderma hamatum. The sequence goes on from ANCB02000238.1 coordinate 82,666, forward strand.
ACAACCTGCGCGGTACCATTCGAACCCTCCTTGGCAACCACGCCGCGGCGACCGAGGATTTCGACAGGAGTATCGAGCTCGACCCCAAGATGACCCAGAGCTACATAAAGCGAGCTAGCATCAGCTTGGAGCTGGGCGAGCCTGACAAGGCAGACGCCGAATTCGACAAGGCCCTCGAGCAGGATAACGACGACCCTGATGTCTACTACCACCGCGCCCAGGCTCACTTCATCAAGGGCGATCTCGCAAGCGCACAGAAGGACTACCAGAAGTCGATTGACCTGGACAAGGACTTTATCTTCTCCCACATCCAGCTGGGTGTTACCCAGTACAAGATGGGCTCCATCGCGTCATCCATGGCCACCTTCCGACGATGCATCAAGAACTTCCCCAAGGTCCCCGACGTTTACAATTACTACGGCGAGCTCCTGCTGGACCAGGGCAACTTCCCCGAGGCCATTGAGAAGTTTGACACCGCTATGGAGATGGAGAAGCAGTCCAAGCCCATGTCTATGAACGTCTTGCCTCTGATCAACAAGGCTCTGGCCCTCTTCCAGTCATCAGCTGACTTTAAGGAGGCAGAGAAGCTCTGCCAAAAGGCTCTCATCAGTCAGTATTCTCTTATTTTTGTTCTACTACTTGCAGATACTAACTAACATTGTGCAGTTGATCCCGAGTGCGATATTGCTGTGGCTACCATGGCTCAGCTCCTGCTGCAGCAGAACAAGGTGACTGAGGCTCTCAAGTACTTTGAGCGTGCGGCCGAGCTTGCCCGCACCGAGGGTGAGATTGTCAACGCCTTGTCCTACGCCGAGGCTACTCGAACCCAGGTCAAGGTCACCGAGAAGTACCCCAAGTTGGCGGAGAAGCTGGCTGGTGGCCCCGGCGGCCCTGGAGGACTGCGCATGCCTTAGAGCTTGTGTCGCAATAGGACTCCTGGTGAATAGGTTTGCAGTCTCAACAGAAGGAGTAAAAACAAGAAGAAAGAACAAAGGACGAAGATGGAGAGAGGATAGCCCTCAAAAACGCACATATGCACACATACGAGATATGGTGTAGGACAACTCATGAACTCAGTGTGCGCTTGTAATACTTACACATATGCCACAAAAATTATTACATGCTGCCGAAGATTGGGGAGTTGAGGAAAACTTTTGGAGTTTTGTATTTTCTTCGGAGGGTGGTATTTCCAGATTTCCCATTTTCTCGACTCGGTGGCGCAAAATCGAACAGCACTATTTGACATCGACATTCAAGGGATTGATAACTTTCATGATTCAGGTGTATGCCGTGTTAGGGAAGGGGATGGAATACGGAAGTGAGAAAAAAAAAGAAAGAATGATGTGGGTGGCAGGGTGTTAACGGAACGGCAGAGAAGAAAAAAAAGCAAAACCGTGGCGTTGATAATGCAGAAATGAAAAACCCTCTTCTGTACATTTCTACTATAATGACATCTTACGTCCCCTGATATGTAATGGTGTCACAAAGTATTTTAATACTTTTTTTTTCCCCATCCGTTTGTATTTTATTGTATTGTATGATTACCATTCTTTTACCCATTTGATGGAGCTGTGAAATAGGGGAACCGGAAAAAAAGATGTATGCTCAAAACTAAAAGGATGGCTGGGATGTATTACTAGGACGACTTTTTACGCTTGGCTCGGGAACAGAATAAGACACAAGCAAAACTCCTCTCACAGAACAAAATCCTCACAATTTATCCGCTTCATAAGAAAAGGGAATTATTATTCAACGCCCTGGTTTCAGTATCTAGCACCCCAGCCATAGCTAAAGTCGCGAATTTTAAACGACTACCTCTACTGCTTCTGCTGCTTCTATCATTTTTAAGTGTTATACATTTCATAAACGTATATATGAGTGGACTGACCGGTTCATCAAGTTACAACTGCCGTGCTGGATGATTCAACTGGGAACTGGGGTGTTGAGTAACAATTCCCTATAAAAGGGTATATAAAAGGTTCCTATCCTATGTTCATCCGTCGCAATCACATGGACTCCCCTCTTTCCTTCCCATCCTCTTCCTGAGTAGTTCATCAACACATCCGAGAGTTCATGGCATTAAATATCATCAGCAACAGCCACCAAAAATTCACGCAATATCTGTTCCGTTTTATCTCCCCTTCACCATCAGTTATATCATTCTTCCTCCCCGTTTCGTCTCCCCTGCCACGGCAATCAACGCTACTCTTCTCCACTCATCCCCAGTGTAGCGTCTCAAAAGTAAGAATTAAGATTGTACAAATAGTCGTTTCGCTGTGAAGAAGCATGTAAAAGCCCCTCCTCATGCGGTTGGATACATAGTTCATAGTCTATGAGAGAATAGAAAATTACGCCTCGTGAGCCCTAGAAGTAATAAGAGGCCCTTCCCCGTAGTTTAGAATTCAGAAGTAACAGAAAGAAAAAAAAAAAAAAAAAAGGAAAATGGTAGGTCGTTCATATAATAGAAATTCGCAGTGTCTTTTTTTTTCGGCGGGACAGAGTCGATTAGTGTTTGTTGGTCAAGGCAACACCAAGACCCACGCCCAGAGCAATGGCGAGACAGATGAGGAAGACGATGAGAGCGCACCACCACTTGAGACGACGCGTGCGGCGGGCGTGCTGGATACCTTGGCTGACTTGCTCGTTACCCTTCTCGATGTTCTGGACTGTACTCTCGGCGTTAACCTCGGCGGCAACAACAACGTTCTCCTGCTGCTCGACCATAGAGGCGAGCTCCTGGAAGAGAATGGCGAGCTCAGAGAGAGTCTGCTCGATGCGCTGGAGCTCGTTGTGGCGAGCGCGCACGTTACCAAGGAGAGAAGCAGCGTGACCAGAGCGGTTGGTGCGAAGCTGCAAAAAGTCTGGTCAGCGCTAATCATACTTTGATACACTCGCCAAAGCAAGCTACTACTTGATTGCTGGAAAAAAAGCGCGATACCAGGCCAATTCGTTGGCGCTGGGGCATTTTGGACGAGATACGAAAGAGGGGAAAACTTACAGCTGTCTGGAAAACACCCTCGTTGTTCCAATCGGCCTCCGTTGCCTGCTGGACCTCATCCTCCGACGCATCCGGGTTCACGATGCGATACTGTCTCGCAATCTGTTCCCGGTAGCGCTGCTGGTAGTCGCGCTCAATGCTCTGGTACTTGTCGAGCTCGGACTTGAAAAACGTCTTGAGCGACTCCAGCTGGGTCTTCTTGGTGGTGCGAGACGCATCTGTTGTCTTGAGGAGATCGCGCTCAAGGCCCTTGATACCGTCCTTGATGGCGGTGTTACGGATTTGCGTTTGTGCCACATAGTGCTCAAGCTGCTGGGTTGCCTCCGGGTCAGTAGTGCTGAGAGTGCGCTGATGCAGCTGCCCAATGTAGTCAATCTCAGTGGTCAGCGACTTGATGTCGTTGCGAAGGTCTCCCACGCGGCTGAGGAAGTCAGCCTGCGACAGAGGCTGTCGCGATTGCTCTTGACCGTATGCATTGCTACCTTGGCCCTGGTTGTTGTAGTCTTGCATCTCATAATTGTTGTTGTATGGGCTTTCGCTGGTGTTGGTGGCATATGGGTTGAGCTGCCAAGCGCCTTTGATTAGTATCCTCGCTGCTCGTCCGGATGTCCGCGGCTGTCGCATTGCGCTACAAGGGCGGTTTACTTACCTGACCATAGCCAGCGACGTTCTGCCCGGCTTCCTGTGAAGGGCCTTGAGAATAGGGATTCTGCTGCCCTGACATGCTGAAAGAGCGTGCTGCCGAAGTTTTTGTTGGGTGCAGGTGAGAGGGAGAGGCGGTGGTGATGTTTCGACGAAGCGAGAGGTTGGCTTGCGGTGTTCGCAGCCACGTACAGGTAATGAATAGAGCGGGCGGAATCAACGGTAAGGCTTCGAGAAGATCACAAGCACAGTGCTCTAATTGGTGGGGGAGGATTTGGCAGCGCAAAGTACAAAGAAACGAGCACGAGTAATTGGTAAACCGAAGCAGCCTCGGGTTGTGCGGAGGTGGAGGGAGGATGGAGAAGGGAAGGACGGGCAATTTTTGTTTTTGCGAGCCCCAAAGCGGAATATAGCAGAGGCGCAACACTAACACTGTAGTCTAGGCGGTGCTGTGGTGTAGAAACAAGTAAGGCCGAAAAAAAATTAACAGCTGTAGAGGCACCGGGCCATGTAACCGTGACCAGCGCGCAGAGCAGGCAGGGATTGTCCAGTGACGTATGGCGACGGCTAATTACCAAAAGCCAATCTGGGAGAGCCGGATTGGCACAGAATCAAGCAAAAACCATTTCATCCAGGCGCTTGCTTCGCTCCATGGCTGAATTCCAGCGTCTTCCTGCGGATGGACGGAGCGAGCCTTTGTCAGCGCTGCGCCCAGTGGCCGTCGGTCGCTATTACGACGCCCACGGTTGAATCATCTTGCCATCCATTCTTTTTGACAGCCCCACCCGTGGTGCTTGTGCCTAATGGAGCAGCTGCCTGGCTCCATCGGGTCAGTGCGCCCGCCAATCGTCGCGCATCGAAGTCATGGCCATGAACCATGCCTGTGGCTTTGGGCGCCGTGGCCGCGCCGGAGGGCCAATGGCCTGCAGGGCGGACGATGCGATCATTGCGCGTCAGCTAGCGGAGCTAGTGGGATCGCCGAGAGAGAAAGAAATAACCTCTGTTTAGCACACTCGGGTCTTGATTACGGGATGTCGACAACGTGGGAAGACAGCAGAATCTCCTTGTGCAATCACGCCAACCGGTGCTGGAGACTGCCGGCTGAGTGAGAAATCCCGCTTAACGTAACCGTAAGATGCTCTGTCTGCAGGATCATCTGATGGACAGGGATCTGTAGCTTCGTATTCTTGCATGCTACTGTACCTGGTATGGAGCACATAGCGGTCATGGTTGTGCTTTGTACGGAATAGACTCGCTGCTAGGGCGAGTACATGTGGAGTGCAGTTCTCAACGGCCATTGGCCACGGGCAGTTGATAATTCGAGCGATTCTCAGTGCTTTTATTTACAGTAATTCACCATGTATGTACCTCTTGATACAACATTCATCTGGGATGCTTCTCAGAAAGACCAATTGACACTGAGTCCGTTGTAATATGGCTATTCACTTGCGCCACTCTTTTTTCACGTGCTTCTTTTTTTATTCAAACTTCCAAGACACCCGTTACTTATTTGTGTATGCAGTCATTTATTATTACTAGTATGTACACATAAACGCGAACTTGGTATATACAATCGTCAATCTCATGGTGCTGCCGATTATCGCAGCACACACACATCGGCCATCGTGAGCCAATGAAAGAATCCAATGTCTCTTTGGGTGTCTTCTTCCATTCCAGTAGTACCGCTGATGTATAATTTGTGGCTTGTATTGCGATCCGCCATGCCTTACGTCGCCATCGTGGCGAAGCTCCCTTATCATGACGCCGACTCTAAATCAAGGTCCAGACTGACGCTGCTGCAGCCAAAGTCAAAATGGCCGCTTCCATCAGGCTTCTAAGCGTTGAAACTCGCCACAATCGGTAACGCTAGAAAATAGCCTTGCAGGCCGCCAACAATTGGACCATGTAATATTCCGGGAGCAGCGTCTCCGTTTGCCAAGAGGAGGAAGAAAAGGATGAAGCTTGATAGCCAGGGAAAAATCCTCTCAGAGATAATTCTTCTTCCTAGAGGTCCGCGTATATTGCGACAAATGCCACTCAACGTCACCCTCTTTATTCTCCAGTGTGCCTCCACGAATTTCGAATACTCTCATGGTCATTCGGGGACCGACCTCGGACAGCTCAACGCTGTCGTAACCCGTCCGTACGAATACGTGATGTCTGACTTCGATGCTATCGTCGATGTTCTTAAATGTCACTACTCGGTTGCCAACCTTGTTCTTGCTAGTAATTGGTTCTCTGGGAGGGAATAAATGCTTCAGCACTTTAACAACCCGCTCTCCCAGGCGAGTTGTAAACCCGTCAAAGATCAGGTGAGGGTATGCCTCTGACACGGTTCCTCGAACGCTGCCTGGGATATCGTGGCGGAGAACAACGTTGTGCAGGGAGAATGAGACTGTCGGTCCGTGAGGTAAATGAGAAATTGTCAAAGCCGTGGGAGTACCGCGATGTTCGTGAAGTAGAAGCATATCAGACAGGCCTGCGGACTGGGCAGACTTGACAAGGTCAGGCAAAATGAGGTTACCACGGTTCATTCGAATAGAAGTTGGTAGAAGAAGCCTGATTTCCTTTGCGAAAGCTGATAATCTGGCCGAAGGATCGCGAGAAGTCGTTACGAGAACTCGAGGGTCGACAATGCCAGACAGCTGCGCATACTCGTCGTCCAAGTCCAGCTGCTCGTTTGTAGTAAGATCGCGAGATTCATCATATTGATAATCTTTTCGCAGTGATTTATCGTTGGCAATTTCTGGGTCCAATGGTTTTCCTGAAGCGAGTGAGGCTCTCAGCTTGGCTCTCTTCTCGCTGATTTCGGCATCTCGAAGGAGAAGGGCCCGTCGGTAGAGATAATCACGCCTTTGGCGTGCTTGTTTGCGCTACAGAATATAGTTAGTAATGGCAATCTTTGCGCACACAAATTTTAAGCCAACGTACAATCATCTTTGGTGCTCAAATGTGTAAATAACTTCGCTCCATACGAGCTGGCGCGATAGCAGTCGAAAAAAAGTTTGGGCTTATCAGTTTTGCCAGATTTTTGGGGCTTATCGATAACGTGCCACGACCTTAGGCCTATCACGTGGGCGCAAATTGTCCCACCACTACCTACACCAACGCCTAAGGATTCCCGGGTGTGCCAGGGTGTTATAGATTCCGACTGTCAAGTGCAGAAAAACGCTTTCTGCCTGGGAACCTTCCGAGCGACAAGTTTTCAGCAAAAGCCAGGCTCGAGATTTGCCTTTCTAGCTTCGACTATCGGTTCTGCCCGTTTTTCTCCCTCGCCCTACGTCCACGACGATGATGTGAGGCCGGTCGACGACATTATCGAATCCCTTCCCTTTGATCATTTCGCGCCGAAGCTCGTCGCACGAGGCTTCTCGAAAACATATAAAATTTACTTTAAAGGTACCCAGCACAACTCTCTCAGCTGATTTTGGCGTATGGACCTTGGAGACCTTGTCTAGACCATCTTGCATTTGTTCCCTCTCTACTTTCGTCACTCCTCACCACCCCTCTACTCCCACTGCTGTGAAGCTGACTTGTCGCGATCCAAAAAGCACCGTCTGGCGCACCTGCTCTAGACACCAATTCAACATGGAGGGAGCCTTCACCCATGTTGGTAACCACCTGATTTCCGACTCAGCTGCTGCCATCAAGGCTGGCGCTGACGACTTGTCGACGATCGATCCTGACGAGGCTCTGCTCTACGGCAAATATGGCGGCCAAAGTGGCCGGCGCCGAGCCGATGACGACGATAACCAAACAGAGGCATTCGAAGAGGACGATAACGACAGTCTCAACAGTGTCCCCGTTGATCAAATGATGGGCATGAAGTTGAAGCATCCTGAGGAGGAGAAAGAGCTTCCGGCTCATGCATGCGCGTGAGCAACGCCATTCACGTTTTTTCGCTGGTTATATAAGCTAACGCGATGTGAACAGATACTGTGGTATTCACTCTCCGGCTTGTGTCGTTAAATGCCTGACCTGCAACAAGTGGTTCTGCAGTGCCCGCGGCAGTGGCTCGTCAACCCATATCGTCAACCACCTTGTTCGCGCACGCCACAAGGAAGTGCAGCTCCACCCCGAATCGACTCTCGGAGATACCGTTCTAGAATGTTACAACTGTGGAACCAAGAATGCCTTCATTCTTGGATTCATCCCCGCAAAATCTGATGCCGTGGTCGTCCTGCTCTGCCGTCAGCCCTGCGCCGCCGCTTCGTCAAATAAAGACATGAATTGGGACACATCGCGGTGGGAGCCCCTCATCGAGGAGCGGGCATTTTTGCCGTGGCTCGTGAACCCCCCGTCCGATGCTGAACAGCTGCGCGCCCGCCACCTCACGATCAACACGATTGCCAAACTCGAAGAAATGTGGAAGCAGGAGCCGGATGCGACGATTCAAGATTTGGAAAAGGCTTCCAACATTGACGACGAACCTCTTCCCGTTCAGCTGACATACGATGATCCCTACCATTATCAGAACATTTTCGGACCCCTCGTCAAGATGGAATCCGACTACGATAAGAAGCTCAAGGAAGCGCAGTCAGAAGATGGCCTAACTGTTCGCTGGGATTATGCTCTCAATAACAAGCACATTGCCAGCTTTAACCTGCAAAAGATTGAATCGGGAGATGTCAAACTCGCAGTCGGCGACGAAATGCGACTACGATACACTGGCGAGCTTCGAGAACCATGGGAAGGCGTCGGATATGTCATCAAGATCCCAAACAGCCAATCTGACGAAGTTTGCCTCGAACTACGCAAGACTGGCAACGACAAGCTGGTCCCCATCGACCTCTCTCACAACTTTTCGGCCGATTACGTTTGGAAGGCTACCTCGTATGATCGTATGCAGTTGGCTATGAAGACGTTTGCCGTTGACGACATGAGTGTTTCGGGATACATCTTCCACATCCTCCTCGGCCATATCTGCCAGCCACCCCCTATGAAAGTCTCGCTACCTAAGAAGTGGTCGGCTCCTGGGCTACCCGATTTGAACCAAGGCCAAGTGGATGCCATCAAGGCTGTTCTTCAGAGGCCTCTCAGTCTGATTCAAGGACCTCCCGGCACAGGAAAGACGGTTACATCAGCTACTATCATCTACCACCTTGCCAAGATGAGCGGCAGCCAGGTTCTGGTGTGCGCTCCATCCAACGTTGCCGTGGACCAGCTCTGTGAACGTATCCACCGTACAGGACTCAAAGTGGTTCGACTTACGGCCAAGTCGAGAGAGGATGTCGAGTCGTCTGTCACCTTCCTGGCCTTGCACGAGCAGGTTCGCATGTCAGAGCACAATACCGAGCTTGTGAAGCTGTCGCAGTTGAAGAATGAAGTCGGCGAACTTTCAAGCCAAGACGAGAAGAAACTAAGACAGTTAACCAAGGCCGCTGAGCGTGAGATTTTGAGCAACGCAGATGTCATCTGCTGTACTTGTGTCGGCGCAGGTGACCCGAGACTCTCCAAGATGAAATTCCGAAACGTCCTCATTGACGAGTCCACGCAATCTGCTGAGCCTGAGTGCATGATTCCTCTTGTGCTCGGATGCAAGCAAGTCGTTTTGGTCGGAGACCACAAGCAGCTTGGACCTGTTATTATGAACAAGAAGGCGGCCAAGGCGGGTCTCAACAGGTCTCTGTTTGAGCGACTCATCAACTTGAAGATCAACCCAATCCCGCTAAAGACACAGTACCGAATGCACCCATGCCTTTCGGAGTTCCCTTCAAACATGTTCTATGATGGTACTCTTCAGAACGGCATCACCCATGAGCAGCGAGTTCGAAAAGACGTTGATTTCCCTTGGCCTGTCACAGAGATGCCCATGATGTTCTGGTCCAACATTGGCCACGAAGAAATTTCAACATCCGGCACTTCGTACCTCAACCGAACAGAGGCGTCGAATGTGGAGAAGACTGTGACGCGTTTCTTCAAGGCCGGTGTCAAACCATCTGAGATTGGAGTCATTACACCGTATGAGGGCCAGCGAAGCTATATTGTTTCCACCATGCAAAACTCGGGCACATACAAGAAGGAGCTTTACAAAGATGTGGAAGTGGCCTCTGTTGACGCATTCCAGGGTCGTGAGAAGGACTTTATTGTCCTATCCTGCGTTCGTTCCAATGACAACCAAGGCATTGGATTCTTGTCTGACCCCCGTCGTCTCAACGTTGCCCTCACCCGAGCCAAGTATGGTCTTGTTATTCTTGGAAACCCCAAGGTTCTCTCCAAGCATGAGCTTTGGCACAATCTCCTTGCTCATTTCAAGGATCGCAAGTGCTTTGTAGAAGGCCCCCTTACCAACCTGCAGGCCTGTCTGCTGCAGTTTAGCCGCCCCAGAGTAAGCTATCGCCAGAGGAGCAGCCAGCCATCTCAGTATCCCGGCGCCAGGCAGTCAAATGGCAGATTCAACGGCGGCCCTCCTGGCCGTGACTTTGACGCTGGTTCCATGGTCTCTTACATTCCGGACGACGTTTCTTCAATCCAGGGCTCTGCCTTTGGAGGCGCAGCACTCAATACGGCTTTCCCACCCATGTTCTCCAGCTTTGCGCCCGAGCAGTGGCCCGGACTTCCTGGAGTGTCAGCGCCGGGACGAGGACATAAGGGTCGCAACCGAGCGCCTGAGAGCATTGCTGGAGAGAGTGTGGCCAATTCTGAGCTCACAGATGCTTCGGCTAGCGTCATTGGCGCCAAGGGAATTGGTCAAGGCGGTGTCAGCCTGGGGGCTGGATTACACGACGTTGTAACGGGAATGCGAGCAGTTTCCTACAGCCAGAGCGATCGATTGAAACAATATGTGGAAAGCAACGGTCGTATGACTCTGGGCAGTGGCTACGGTCGACGTTATGACGACGACGAGAAGAGCATCAGCACTGCTTTCCACAGCCAAATCGGTGGAGGCTACGACTGAGTGACACGCACAAGGCTGTAACAGCAAATAATGATATTTAGGACACACCCTAAAGGCTCCAGTAACCAGCAAACTCACCAAAAAACGTGATGGCTACAACAGCCGCTCCGTCGAAACGATCGTGGAGAAAGCGAAACGGTCCAACGGACTATGGTTAACGCGATCACTTCGCGCCTGGCGATTCGGCTTATTGCTGCGGATACGTATTGTAGTAGCGGCCCAGCTGGTCACCGTCGAGATGAGCGGAATTTGTGGTCAGAGCTAGGCGAGACAACTGTCTAACACTAGTCATCTGCAGGAGTTGGCGGCGAGCACTATGGAAGCTGCTCTTTCAAGATATATGATGAGTAGGCAGTGGAGAAATGGCAGTAGCTTATGGTGGAAAGGTTGAAGTTCTTATTTTTCTTCGTTGGTGGAATAGTCTGGAGTATGAGGTCATACGTTGGCAACGCGCTACCTATTAAGAGGATGCTGCCGAGATGAGTCCTTGGCCAAGTTCTCCAGCTGGCAACCTGGACCTCTCTGGAGATACAGTGTGATTTGGAAGCCAACTATAGCCGCTCTTTAATAGGATTAGTTGAGAATAAAGCAGTCAGTCATTCTTTTATGCTTCACATGTGCTACTATATGTTGATGGGTTTGAGTTCACTCTTGATAAACGCATTATGTAATGCCACTTTCAGTATGTTGAAATTGTAGATATTGAACTTGGATAAAGAATTTCACTGCTCTGGATTTTCCACCATATATGACTGTATTTTTTTTTTTTTTTTTTTTTTTTTTTTTTTTTTTTTTTTGCTATTTAATATATTGAAGACCTAGTTGGGAGGCGGACTCAATAGGTTTGCTTATAAGGGCTGGTTTAGTAAAGAAAGGCCGTTTGTGTTGAAAATGATGAGTGTTGACCATCGATATGACAATGGCCTTTACTCACTACATATAAAGGTTTGGGATCGGGAGCCTTTGCAGATGTTCGACATGCACTACGCATTGCAATGAGAATGTCAAAATGCCGCCATTCTTCAAATGACACAAGCATATGGATCACTATGGCAATTGTATTTTATGTAATAAGCATCAAGTATATATATCCCATACGTACATTTGGAGAAGCCGTTTTGTATCCATCGCAGTGCCACGAAGCAGAGGTGTGGCACTATGGCCCTACCGTTGGACTCGTCGCAACAAGCGCATCCGTACATGTAAATGTCTGCATCCAATACTCAAGCTTTTCTTTTGGCCTGAAAATATACGACATCTTAAGTTCGTACTGCCTCGTTTTGCTTCAGTGTCTGCGTTCTTCATGTTCGTTTCGTCCAAAGTGGGGCCGTGAACGCTGTAGATCAAAAGACTGACGGGTATTGTATTAGACTGGCTTGCCGCGCCGACAGCGCTCAATATCCACATCTTATCACGTGACATTTCAATGGCAATGGAAAAGTTTAATGGATTGAGAAGATACTTGAAGCAGTGACGCAACATCTCATTCCATTTCCACACTCTCCAAAATGGCCGGACCGGAAGAATCACCATGTCGGATCCTAGTCATGGCCTCTGGCTTTGGCTCAAATTTTCAGGCCCTCATCGATGCGATATCTACGGGTGAGCTCCCGAATAGCCGCATCATCTCTCTCATCACAAACCGTAAGAGCGCACATGCAACTGTTCGAGCGGACAAAGCAGGTAGGAAGCTCTTTCAGGCGCATATATAAAAAGCATGTAATTAATTGAAAACCAGGCATTCCTTGGGATTACTTTAATTTAATCAGCAATGGGTTTCTACAAAAAGGAGAAACAGATGAGCAAAAAACAGTTGAAGGTCGTCAAAAATATGATGCGGCATTGGCCGAGAGGATTCTATCAACAGACAAAGAAAAGCCCGAGTTGATTGTCCTTGCTGGTTGGATGCATGTCTTTTCAAGTGCTTTCCTAGAGCCCATTAAAAGGGCAGGACTGCGCATAATCAACCTCCACCCGGCGCTTCCCCGTAAGTTCTAAATATCATGCTAAGATCCAGCTGCTCACAATTTACGTAGGTGAGTTTGATGGAGCTATGGCGATTGAACGAGCTTACGAAGAGCTTAAAGCTGGGCGAATAACACGCACGGGTATCATGGCCCACTATGTAATTGCTGAGGTGGATAGGGGTGATCCCATCATAGTCAAAGAGATTCCGTGGGAGGGAGAAGACCTTGAAAAGTTGAAGGAGAAGATTCACAGCCATGAGCACGAGCTGATCGTAAAGGCCACGGCAAAGGTGGCGCAGGAGATAGTGGAGAGCAGGGGAAGGTAAGCCGCGAGCCGGTCTGAAATCCTTGAGCTGCAAGTATATGCCAATGCAACAACCTTCATTACGCTGTAAGAGGACGAGGTCTGAGGTTTTATCTCTAAAGTCGTGGTTATGGATGTGTAACACAGGTTTATGGCTTTTGGACCCTTATCCTTAGGCAGCGCCAAAGCGGCCATGGTATATGTGAAAGTATACTAAGCTATAGCTCCTTCTGCCCCCTCCATCACACCACCCATATTACCATCCTCATCGTCGTCCGGCTGTGCTACGGCTATGGCCGCCGTCGCCTCCAGCTCTACTGCTGGTGCCCTTGCTGGGGCGGCAGCCGGCTGTTGGCCTTCCTTTTCTTCATGGATTTCTTCATGGACTTCTTTTCTTGCTGGACCTCTTGTTGAGCGCTTCATGTGATTTCGAACTTTAAAAGCGATTACTTCATCACCAGAACTGCCATCCTCTGGCTGCGTGGCTTCATCTTGGAACTGATTGAAATCAGTCAGCGCCAACGGGGTCTTGTATGCATGTATGCATATCAGAAACTACTCAATTAGAAATATTAAAGACATAGCATGACAAATTCTCCATGTTTTGACGCTTATAATGCCGGTATGATTTCCATGATCTTGCCTCTGCTGCCTCTGCTGGTGATACTGGTGGTACTAGTGATACTGAATCTGTGATCTATTGCTGCTACTGCCTCTACTGCTACTTACTTCTTCTTCATTATCTCTTCATCTCGCAACTCCTATTTCCTTTGCCATAACCCACTTATTACCGACGCACTCACACTATTGTAATAGGTTGGTGCCACCTCTCCAACCACCGCGAACAACCCCGTTGTCAAGCCACCTTAGATCGATACAGCCGTCATATCCAACAATAACAGCAGTATTAATAACAACAGCTCCAAGTCGCAGCTGAACAAGCTCAACAAGAAGTCCAACAAGAAGTTCATGAAGAAGAAGAAGGCCAACAGCCGGCCGCCCCAGCAAGGGCACCAGCAGCAGAGCTGGTGGCGACGGCGATTGCGGAGGGAATTGGGAACATGAGAGTATCTAAAGATGACGTTGTTGCGGTAGGGAAGAATGATGTGAGTTCTTAAAAATATATATGGCGATATTCAAGGAGAGGAAACATGTTGCTGACTGATTCACTGCAGACATCATTCAAGGTTAGACGAGTATTGGCTCAGAAATCTAAGCCGAGCGAGAAGACGCTTCGGGCTGCGAGAGAGGTTGTCTACTCTCTCAAAGCTTCGACTCAGAAGTCTAAGTCAACGAAGAGGACGCCTCGCTCTGAAATAGTAGTTGCCAGCTCCGAAATGAGCTACTTTTCGTCTCGCCAAAAGCTTCGCCTAAAAGGCGATATGAAGGACGTTCAAGACTTCTACAAAGATTCTTGCAGAGGCGAAATTGGGAGCAGCTTTATTCTTCTTCCCACCGAGCATTGGAGGCCAAGCGCTCGGTTGCTGTTGCTGAAATTTTGGAACCTCTTCCGAAGATTTGATGCAGGCGACGAAAAAAGCTCGTAAAAGAATCTCAGCAGCAGCCTCAAATGTACATGGCGATTACAAAGAGAATAAACATAGCATTCTGTTGAAGGCATTGGGGATTTTGAGGACTTGGAAGACCCCCGACAACCGGCGTATATATGAAGGAGAATACAACTTACAGAAGCCATCTCTTTGGGGCGTGCTCTTATTGATGGATTGCTTTGAAGTTTAGTTTGAATGTCTTGACTCTATTACACTTCTGTTTGGTCAGACTTGGGCGGCGGCAATGGTGTCGAAGCTGAGCAGTGTAACCAAGACACCTCGGACGATCTGTGGGGGCTGCCTCCACTAACTAGTCCCAGTTCAGCAAGGCTTCAGGGGATAGTGACAGTCCCCACCACTGTAGTATTTGCCATAATAATCAGCGAACATTCAAAACTTTGTGGGGTGCTCGGTGTGTCGTCGTCGACGACGACGTAGATATGGGGGGCGGGCGGAGGGCGGGAAGCGGAGAGGAGAGAGCCTGATGAAATCGACAGCAAGTTACCTAGGTAGTTTACAGAGACATTGGTATAACTACCCAGTATCTACGAATAAAATCATGATACAATTTTTTGCATTTGTAGTGGGGAGTAGTAGGATCATGGTTTATGACACCATCATTGGTTAGCAGAGCTGTGACGAGTATCACTTTTAATATGGCTTACCTTAGACAAACTTTACATCCAAAGTCCAGTTGAAAGCTCTGACAGTCCATAGAAAAGATAGAACCGTTAAGGGTTTATATGCGCGCAACTCAAAGGTGGCTTCCTTTTGTTGGATTCCCCATTGTTGTTTAGCCACAGCGTTTGAGTCATCGGCCTGTAACTATATCTCGGCGTAGAACTCTATCTTGGTCTGCCAAGCTGTATCTAACCTTATATAAGCGATCCGGGCGATCTGGCCTCGGAAGACCCCGATGGCCAACCTGGCTGAACCTTATAGATATATTTGGATACCCTATCCCATCCGGTCATTGAACCGAGGGCTAGGTACAGCCCTTTACTGCGCCGGCCTTGGTGGCCTA
>ANCB02000239.1:0-97712 GCA_000331835.2 Trichoderma hamatum GD12
CATCTCATCTTTTCTATTTGTTTGAATATTGTAAATAGGGAGCGATATGTCTACAAATCGAGCTGTAAATGAAACCAAATCAGGAGAACTATAGTAACTGATTACAAGTATCGTCAATTGACCGTGAATCAACAGTAATCTAGTCATTGCTGAAAACCCGTTCGCCTAGGTATTAGAGTTGTCACCCGATGAAGTGTTGAATTTGCGGTGAGTGTCCTTTCTTTGAACTGGGTATGTATTACTTTGCATTATTTGAATTTTGCTAGGATAGCTTACATTAAGTACACCTCATAGAAACTGCTGATATTAGGAGTATCTGAATACAAACGGCACGAATCTACTCATCATGTTATTTACTAGACCCTGACATTTCAACAACGACAAACAACGCACTCAACGCATGATGATCCCACTGTGGCAAGCATATCCTAAACTTCACCAGATGCAGTTGGCTGTGCGATCAAGATGATGGCCTGATCACCAACCTCAAATGGACGGTCTGCAAAGTGGTCCTGCAAGACGGGTTGGAAAGCATTCTTCATGTCACCGCATCTTGGATGATCCTTGTACCAGAAGTCCGTGAGAACAGTGGCCGCTCGCTCGCAACGAGCAGAGAGATCTTCTTCCGGAAAATTACAGTATGCATCCACTCGCGCGACTGACACGTTTCCAAATCCGTACCTGGCGAAGACCCTCGAAGCAGTTGCGAGAAGGAGACCTTGGTGATCTACCGCTGATCTCACCATGCTTTCTTCTGCAATGGGAGCGCAGGCTTTGTTGATAAGGTTGACCACCTCGTTATCTGGTGCGCCTTGCACAATCACGATCCGAGCATTTGGTGCCGTCGGATCCACCACTCGTGCCATCTCAGCGAGAGCCTGTTCAAGATCATCTACATAATGTAGGATCCACAGCGCGACAACTGCATCGAATTTGTTGTCCTCATAGGGGATGTTCTCAGCTGTGCCCTGTCTAATCTCAACGTTCAATTGTCGACTGTTGTTGACGAGCAAATGGTTTCGGTCGCAATTTGGTTCGATAGCGTAGGCCTTGCCGAGTTGCTTGGAAATAGCCACTGGCAATTCTTAGAGGATAGTCAGTATCGTCAGTATCGGTTATAAGTGTGGATACTCAATGGCAAAGGCTTCTACTCACCACCATACCCACTGCCCACATCAAGAACCTCCTTATTAGCTGCGACAGCCTTGAGCACGGCGTCAAATTCGTGACGGGTTAGCCGCTCTGCGAATGGTTGCCAAGCTTTTTCGCTCAGCAAGTGAGGAGGTCGTCGAGACGGCGGCAGAGGGTAAGGCCCAAAGTTTGGTTCCAGGTTTGTTCTGCGAGCTGTGATGAACATATGCTCTTCCCTGCCTCCAAGACCCTTGGTCTCAAAGCTATGCCGCTCAACAGACTCAATAAAAAGGCCCGTCTCTTGTACAATCCTAAGCCAGCCTTTCATTGTTAAAAGTGTAGTCGGGATGACTCTCCCCATGAAACACGCGTCATATCGCTCCACATAGTCCACAGATCCTTTGAACAACGTCGAATCTTTCACAAGATCTTCTGCAGGAATTGTTGCCAGAATTAGTGTGCCACCGGGGCGTAACCAGGATGCCATCTTAAACAGCATGGAATAGGTGGACCGATACGAAATCTGAAACATGGAATAGAGCGAAACAACAGCATCAAATTGCTGGCTTGGCTCAAATTTGGTCATGTCGACTTTGTAAAACGTGCCGGCAATGTTATCTTGGCAATAGTCGATCATGTTTTGCGAGACATCGATGCCTGTAACGTTGAATCCTGCTTTCCCTAGGTAGGATGCAGGTCCTCCGGGACCACAACCAACGTCCAAAACTGATGCCCCGGCATCATGGCAATCTTTGAGCCTGTCTAAAGCTCTCTCAAGTCCCGCATTGTTGCCATAAGCATCTTCATAAGATTTGGAAACTTGGTCAAAGAGGACCTCAGCAGTCAAGGGGTTCTTGTGGACGGTCATTTCCCCCTAAAAAAAAAAAAACGTATGCTGGTAACGAGAGAAATAGTATAATAATTCTTTTGACTATTAAGTGCAACTATGCTTGACTTGAACTGATACTTTGGGGCTCAATTCATTCTTTTATATGGCCGTGTGTGTATGCACTCTCATAACTATCCCTGTTTCACGACTCCACAACTCGCTTAAGATATAGCCGTCTGGAATGGGAACGAATAAATTTGCGTCTAATGAGCCGCGTATGTCTGTCTCATGAGCTGTCTCATTATAGTGCTTATTAGCTGTCGTAGTTGCCCGCTCAGGCCGTGTCTATAAACGGCGTTAAGCGGCTTACACAACATAGAACCGCGAGATCGGATCCTTGCCAACGTATCCAACACTGCCGTGGAAACGCTGCTGTTGGGATGGTTGATCGTTTCAATAATTGAGTGGCAAAACGTCTGGTCGGCGTTAGTGGCACGCATAATTCGTTATTCGTACTTTAACCTTGCGTGTGCCTGCTATATAATCAGACCCTTTAAGCCTGACTCCAACGACTTCAAGAACCCAACCTTGTTCGAATATTTCTCTTTCCGTCTGTACGACGCCTACTTTTGCCAAAGCACGATGCTGCCTATTAATCCCCCTGGTGTTGATATCCTCTTGTCTTTGTCGGACGATATTGCTAGACAGGTCCATAAGTATGCTGAAAAGATGCGCGATTGTGAGGGGAGTTATCAAGACTTGTCTTCGCATCACGGACAGGAGCTACAAGAACAGGCCGAAGCCATTACTAGGGCATGTGCAAAACTCCAGTCTTTAGTGTCAGAGCCTAGCCAATGGGTGGTACAGGCTGCTTGGTCTTTCTACGACAGTGTTGCAATTTCACTGGTCCTTGAGATGAGCATTCCAACGCTGATTAAATCTGAAGGAGAAGCGGTAACAGCCGAATATCTGGCAAATTGCACTGGATCTTCACCAGCTTTGATCAGTAAGAGAACGACATTGCCCAGCTAGAGATAATATATTGACCCTATAGAACGAACCATGAGACAGTGTATAAACCGGTTCATCTTTACAGAAGTTGAACCAGGGAGGTATCGACACAATCGACACTCACTTCGTTTATTAGATGGAAATTTTGGTAGTTTGATACACTATTTGTAAGGATTGCCTACAAAATGGTTGGAAATAAGGCTGACAACGTACACAGAGTCGACGATGGTTTGCTGTGCGGTGCACATCTCACAAGCACACTGTCTCGAAATAGCTTTCAAATTTTGAATAG
Source organism: Trichoderma hamatum GD12 (assembly GCA_000331835.2). NCBI lineage: Eukaryota > Fungi > Ascomycota > Sordariomycetes > Hypocreales > Hypocreaceae > Trichoderma > Trichoderma hamatum. The sequence goes on from ANCB02000239.1 coordinate 3,264, forward strand.
TCCCCGGGAAGCTGCATTTTGCAAAGCTTTTCAAAGTAAGTAGATCAACTGCCGTAGGTAATACGTTGGATATTGACTTGTTTAGCCGATCTTCCGCTGTACGAGTACTACCATTCAGTCGACACCCAGCGTGGCCAAAGATTCGCCCGAGCAATGGCAGGCCACTATGACGGTCCCCTGGACAAGCCAATAGAACTGATATTCCCCTTTGAGAGTGTGCCACCCGGGTCGCTTCTCGTCGATATTGGCGGTGGAAATGGTCAGCAGGCGATTCGTCTGGCAAGCCTGTACCCGCATCTATCTTGTGTTGTCCAGGATCACGATAGTGTCGTATCTGCTGCCGGAAAAGCGTCTAACCTGACAGAAAGCGTTGCTGCTCGCATCACTTGGGAGGCACACAACTACTATGACCCACAGCCTCGAAAGGGTGCTGCCATTTACCTGCTAAGCCACGTATTGATGGACAACAGTGATGCGTATGGTCCCCTTTTCTCTTCCGTGTAGCCCATGAGCTAATAATGCAATCAAACGTGTACAGAAAGTGCGTACAGATGATTCAGGCGGTGGCCGAGGCAATGAGTCCAAAGGAATCGAGACTGCTGATCCACGACTTTGTGGACCTGCCAAGATCCGACGAGGATGGTTGTCGCTTGCTTGATACGCTGGATTTACACATGATTGCTAGCTTGAATACACATTCTCGTAGCGAAGCGGAGTGGGACGCATTGATTCAGAGTGTTCCTGGCCGCCTTGCTAGGCACAAAACATGGATAGGAAAAGACGGGTCAGCGGTGCTTGAAGTTCGATTAGAGACAATCTAAGGCTTGTTAGTTTCCTCTGATTAAAATGAGCTTTTAAAGGTCAATTCTGTTGCTCAAAATGATGTTCCTATTCATGAGATACGTAGCAGCTAAGCCTGGGGTAGTAATTGCCTGCATTCTATGTACAGACTGAGAGAAGGGCTGGCCTAACAAGAAACTATCCAGACTCCTCCATCATATTGCTTCGCCCCGCAAATATAAACGAGCTACCATCCAGCATGCTACCGGCTCATGGGGATTCTCAACTGAGACATTCGTCGATCAGCGGCTTATAGCACTAGTATGCGAGCCGGGCCAGTTGAGATGGTGCATCGGCACTTTCCTAGCGCAAGAACAAGGTAAGACAACGAGAAGCAAGGAAGAGGACGCAAAAGAAAGGAGGTGGTTTGGAGTGAGTGGGCGATAGCAAAGGCAGAGAGGATTCCCGGCTGTCGGCCGTTTTGACGAGTTTGTCCCAGCTCTCTCCCCAGTGCCCGGTTGACCGCCACCGCCGGCGAATGAACGAGCGTCCTCCGGCCGTGTTGCGAGTCTCCCTGCAGTAGAAGCGCAGTCTCACAGGGGCGGTGGGGGGTTGCTTTTGTTCTTCGGGTGACGTGCTGTCGACGTTGTGTCAAGTTTAACAAAGCGCCATACTTGATAGGTTTTTCGATGCCCGGTGCTGCAGGTCAATTGACTATAGCCCTCCAGTCCTCCCTCTGTACTACCGGTAGCGATTATACCCAACTAGCAAGCTACTTCATCTGCAATTGCCCCAATTCTTGGGACTATGTCTGTGTTGGCATCTATCTCTGCTGCGAGCCTTGTTCTTGTCCTGTGTGGTCTTGTAAGCCTCCACCACATTGTAAGCAGTTTTCAGGCCTTCGTACGACTACGTCGTTTCAATGGCTCCATATGGGCATGCTTTTCCAGCTGGCAACACAGCCGTGCTCTGTTGCAGTATAGGCCGGGAGAGTGGTACGCAGAGATGATCGAAAAGCATGGTTTGTAGTAGCACCCCCATGAGTTCCAGGCTGTTATATCAAGAGCTGATAGTGTGTATCCGTTATCACCAGGCTCCATTGTAAAAATTGCGCCGAATTTACTCGTTACATCTTGCCCTGACGCCTGGGCTCATATAAACGCCAAGCCTGGTTATAAACGCTCAGAGTGGTTCTTTAGAGCCATGCGTGTTGACTACCAGCATGACCATCTCTTCTCGCAAACTGATAATGCTGAGCACGACCGCAGAAGAAAGCTCCTGACGCCTGGGGTATGACCACCTAATATCCTTGTGTGCATACCATGAGGTGGATAGCTGACGTTTATTATTAGTTTTATTGAACGGATAACTCCAAGCTCGAAATATCTGTTAATGAATGTCTAGAGGACCTATTAAACCTCATCAGATCCAAGTACATTTCATCCACTACCAAGATTGTACCCGTGGATATGGCGACCAAGGTCCAGTACTTCACTCACGATACGATCAGTACCATAGCTTTTGGCAGGGCCTTTGGCATGGTTCAAAATGACACTGATGTACGCAGCTATATTCAGTCGACCAAGCAAGGGTTTCTAATGGGCAACGCCATACTTGCCCTTGGCCTCACTAAGCTGTCTCAAATGTCTTTCATAGGTGAACTCTTGTCGCCATCACCAAAAGACAAGACAGGCTATGGGAATATGCTAGGCTTTTGTATTAACACAATGGAAAAGCGGGCTACCAATCCCGCAGACAATCATGATGATATGCTTGGTTCCTTTATTCGACAGGGCATGTCCGGCAATGAGCTTCGTTCCGAGATACTAGACGCCATTGTCATAGGCTCCTTCGGCCCCTGCCATGTCATATGCGCGGCGCTTCTTCTTGTGACAACGAATCCCTACGTCTATTCCAAACTATGCCGCGAGATTGATAATGCTGTGCGCGATGGTAAAGCGCCGCCTACAGACAAAGGCATCATAACCTTTGCCCAGACAAGACAGCTTCCGTATCTGCAAGCCACAATACGAGAAACGCTGCGATTCATGCCACCTATAATAGGCCTTTTCCCCAGAGATGTACCCCCCGGTGGCGATGTCGTTACCATCAACAACAAGCCCATCTTCTTGCCAGGCGGCACTTGTATCGGACGGTCCGTGTACTCAATGGTTCGCAGCAAGGAAATTTATGGCGATGACGCCAACACATTTCGGCCAGAGCGATGGTTTGAGCCGGACTCCGCAAAGCTGGCGAACATGGTTCGCGTCAATGAGATGATTTTCAACCATGGTAGGTTCCAATGTGTTGGGAGGGTTATCGCTCACACTGAGATTGGGAAGACGGTGTTTGAAGTAAGTCATACATATCCTGCCCAAAACACTCTGCTTGCTAATGGCATGCCATGCCTAGCTATTACGCAACTTTGAGTTTGCGCTTCTTGATCCCAGCAGACGGCCTTGGAGGGCGGTCGACATGTTCGGGATTCTTGGCATATCAGACTTCTGGGTGCAGATCAGAGAACGGGTGTCTACTTGAGTGTCAAGCCACTACATTGGATAGAAAGACGTTGAGGATATTCTAGTACACAAGTTAGTTGGGCGAATGGAGTCATTTGCTTTTATTTTTGCTTTTCTTTGGTAGTATTGTAAAAGGATTTGAAATGCTAACTGACGATAACCTCCCAAGTTGAATAATCACAAAAAGTCCTCCCAAAACAAGCTTCTAAAATCCTTTTGGCCTCGCGGCGACGTATCGAAATCAAAATCATTATCCAAGAAACGAATGATTATACAGCTCTACCTCCCTTTCCCTGTCGTGTCGCGTCTCTTTCGCTAAATGACTGCTCTCCGCCGGATACATAACTAACCCTCCAGACTGACTATCCTCCTTTGCATCACCTCCCCCAGCGCCGTGATCAACTTAAAAAGTGTAGTGTAAAGGGGTATCTAGAGTGTATGGAAACAGGAAAAAGATGGTCGCTAAATCTCGTGTCACATTTGTCCCAATCCTTTTCTCTCTTTTTTCTTTTCGTTTCTTTTCTTCTTTTTATTCATTTTTGTAATCTTCAATATTCTTTTCCTACTGCGCGAGGCGCATATGATAAACGTATAGAAAGACCATGCGAAAGGATCTCTGGTTTAAATCGCAATGCTGGTGTGTCGTCGAGATTCAACTTCCTCGACAGGGAAATTGAAGACAAATCTAAACAGCTCCCTTAGGTAGGCATAACGAGGCGAGTTATTGCCCAACGTCTGGACGCTCTTAGCCATATCCACGGCTGAGACGCGCTTGCCACGCGAGGGCATTGAATGGTTGCGAGGAATAAATGCGTCCATGAGGACGGAATTCTTGTACTGCTGAAGGAGGGCAGTGTCTCTTGGAAGAGGGCCAAAAGAGTCTGCTGGTAGGGTTTGAACAAAGTTTTGTAACAAAGCAGGCGCTGTCTTTGGGTCGGAAATGGTCTCACGGTCGAATCCAAGATTCATTGCAGCTCGGAGAACTAAAATCTTAGCCCGTGTAACGTTGGGATCTTCAGTCGCATTGGTTGTGGTCGCGGTGCTCGAAGTCCTATTGCTGCTGTGGGAGAAGCTTGACAGATTCGAAGCACTACTGGACCACCTTCCACCTCGGCCATTGTCACTGGAAGGGCCAAGCACTAGTAGATTGGGCATTTGGGGAGAGCGGCTCTCTGGAGAGATTGGGGTATCCTCGAATTCTGTGACTGGGGTCTCAGGGACTGGTGGGGGTTTCCGCGGCCGCTCTTCTTGATGGACGCTCTTAATGCTTACTTGCTTTGAGTGGCGTGACGAGCGATTTGACTGACGGCTTTCACGTCCAGTTTGGTCTGAGGGCTGAGAAAAGAAGCTTGCATGAGAGGGCCGAGGGGTGTTTCTATCTGTGGTCACCTTTGTCCAGCTGTCTTTGAATAGGTCACCCAAACCCCAGCATGCTTGAACTGTGGAGAGGAGTAATTCGCTGTCTGGAGGTTTACCCTCCAGTCTATTCTGACGCAGACTGAACAACATTTCTGCAAGCGTCCAGCAAGCCCCGAGGAGCTGATCGGTTTTACCAACGAGCTCATCACGTTGTTTCATTAAGCGATGGCATAGCGTGATGTAGAAATCGAGAGTGCGTTCCCTGAATTGCTCTGGGAGGTTTCGGTTGTCTTGTGCGCTGTATAAACTGCGGAAGAGCATTAGAGTAGGTAGGAAAAAAAAGTGAGGGTTCAGTGGTAAACACTTACTGGTTATTCAACTCAAAACTAACCCTTAGCACAGAGTCTGCTAGCTCATCCTTTTTCTCACGAACATCGAACAGAGCCTGGCAAAAGTCACGGCACAGGTCTAGGTTGAACTTGACGCTTAGATATGCCGGGTCTTCATCCTGGTTGTCGTAGAGCCGATGGCAGAGCTTCCAACACGCTCTCCATGCTCTTTCGACGGCATCAGGAGTTCCTGAATCTCTGAAAGCTCTCGGCCTGTGCATTGAACTTAAGTTGGCCAGAGTATTACAAAGAGTCCAAGATTCGTGAAGGAGAGTTCGCAAATCGCCAATCTCATCAGCCACCTGGGGCACATGGGGAAAGGGTTCTTCATCGTCATCATCGCCCTCGGCCTCGGTCTGCTCATCAATTTCTGCAATTAGTTAGCATTGGTGTGGTGGGTGGTGTAGAAGAATATGCAAGGCACTGACTTTCAAGGCTACTAGTACTGCTAGAGCGCAACCGGCTACCATCAACAAGCATATCTTGCAAGTCTTGTGCCCTTGGAGTGGCGCTATCTAAACTATATCGCACTGGCTTGACATCGGTGGAGATGGGAGGGCGAGCAGGATGGCTGGGTGGCTTTATTACGAGAATTTTGTTAGCTTCTGCATTAAACTGTTCGTATATGTTGGTAGACTTTGGACTAACGCTATTGAAAGTCCCAGTAGAGGAAGCTTGGCTGGCGCCATCTCCCTTGGGTGATGATCTTTCAGTTGATGTAATTGATTTGGCAGAAGGTTCGCTGGATGCCTGTGATATATTTAGCCATGTTACTTTTAAGAGAATAAGTTTTCTGTGCGCAATGCCTACCCAACTAGCAAAGCTCTCCGGAGCGTGGATAACTGAGACAGCTTCTTCAGGGTTGCCTTGGCGAACAATATCCGGGAGGTTGGTAGTAAGCATGAATACCTATACTAAGATCAGCATACATCCTTGACGTCTGATCTGATATCCAGATTGATTACTTACCCCTGATTGCTGCCGGTAATGATTTTCCTTCTCTACATGATCTAGCTCGATATCGTCGGCGATGTCATCTTCTATCTCTGTAGTCTCAGTGCCGTTGGATGTCACAGGAGATGGTCCGACAATATCACTGGGACTCAATACGTGCATCGATTGGGATGACAAGCGACGATGAATAGAGTCAGGCCGAAGAGAAGATGAGTCAGTGGCAGGCGGGGGAGAAGACCTAGAATGAACAAGTTAGCGAGGGTAGCAGAAAAAGAGGCAGAATAGACTCCCTAGCATACATGATTCTGTATGGGGACCTGACTCCATCGGATTCGGACGTCGCAGACATGTCGTCGTGGTGGCTGAATTTGAACTGTAGGCTCCCGGCGGATGATCGTAGCGGCGCTTCGAGGGCCATGATAGTTGATCAATGCAGTGCGCAAGAGAAGAATTGCGCCAAAAGACTGCAACGTCGAGCTATCTTATACAGAAACTTTGTCCTCGTCCCCTTCTGCAAAAAAAATGATCTGCGCAGCAGCTAGGAATCTCAGAAAGCCCTGCTTCACAGCTGACAGTGCAGATGGCCTCTGATTACCCCACGGAAAGCCTTGGATCGCAACCGCAGTCGTGGCGACGTGCAGCGCTCGAGATGCGGCCGGAATGGTGTTTCGAAGAGCTAGCAGAGGCGGTCGCAATCGCGGGCCTCGATTGACGGTCGTGCTTCCAGAATAGAAGCAAAGCTGCAGTTCGAAACGACCCGGTCGTAGATCAGGCAAGGCAGTCCAGGCACGCTGGATGGCGGGCTGGCTGATTTAAGAGACGCCGCGGCCAGGCAGAGGGGCCAGGGGTCAGCGCACCCCTGTTTAGAGCATGCAGCGACGACGGGCTGCACAGACACCAGCTAGTACTCGATACGGGCCTCTTTGATGGAGGAATAGTATCTGTTGTGAGTATGGAGTCGCAGAAGTAGATTCCGCGCTCTGGAGCTCGCGCTTAATGGACGCCGCTTTCCGGATACCGCTACTGCAGGTAGGCTGGGCGAAGCGGAGAAGAAGACAGCGAAGAGCTTGGCAAATCGAGGTCTTTGATATAGAGCTGAAGCTTTGTGTGTGGGTGGAATGTGAAATGTGAAGGGTTTCGTCAGCAGACAGCTTGAGGGAGGGAGGCCAGAAAACAAGAGAGGCTCAAAACTAGCCCGGTCCCAGCAGAGGGATCAAAGTGTCCACAACGCGGCGAATGGCAAACCGCACTGAGAGCCTTGGGTGGAAGAGCGATGGATCAGTAAGACGGCCTTCAAGCTTAGCTTTGGTGTGAGAGGAAAGATGAACTGGCGGATGGATGGCGAACTTAGACAGCGGGCGGTCGAGGCACAGAGCAGTGCCTGCCTGTATTGCCGGTGCTGCTGAGGCGCCTATAATAGGTCTCTGGGCCACTGAGGACTGGCCGGCATGCAGCATGCATGCAGGATCCATCCACCAGCTAATGTACGTGTAGCTCGAGCCCGCGGTTAAAAAGCACGATTATCCAGGCTTCATTGTGGGTAAAAACAGACGCAAGCCGCCAGTCCGTCGCTTAATCTGCCGTGCTCTTGTTCCTACGACTAGTACGTTGTTACTTGTCAACTGATAATGGACAGCTAGGCGTCGTGAATCCCTGGAGAATGCGCCTTCGTGGGGGATTCGGCTCACAGACCGTGTTCGCTCAGCCGAGAGTGGTGGGTTAGCAACGATGCTTGTCGCTCGAAGAAGAAATGAGATGCCAGCAGTTGCCTCGCGAATAGCCGCGTCTCGCGCAAAGAGCGTGGATGGATCAGCTACGCGAAGCAACGCTCTCTCAGTCGACGAAGCGTTACTTGGATAAATCACGACAATTATACGAGTATAGGAGGTGTTGGCGCAAAGACCTGATGTATATCCTGTGCCTCTTATACACAGAAGACATCTACAGAATATGGAGTGATTTCTACTTTTTTTCAACCCATTCGTGCTGCTACCACCAGCTCACGAACACGAGGAGCACCAATGCCCACAAAGAAAATACTCACTTTTCTCTCGCTTCCTCTTTCTCTTAGACTTTGCAACCTTGAAAGCCTTGCCTGACAATGCGACGCGGCCGCTGGCCGTTGGAGGGGCGGGGGAACTGCTGCGCTGCATCTAGTTCTTGAAGAGGAGCTTCTGAAATAGCAACTGGCCACTCACAGACACGATCGGTCGCAGAGTGGATAGAGCATGCATAGAGTCGACAGGCGTCGGCGCTTAACTCAGGTGGATGACATGCTAGTCACGATTTGTCGACGAACCAAGACCCCTGGTAGAGTGTGCATGGAGAATATGCGAGGTCGAGCGAGAAAAAAAACACCCAAAAGGTGAGAGCTGATGGTTTTCGACTTCTCTCTTTGAAGCCACCAATATATGCAAGCCAAAACAATGGCTTGAGCAATTTACAGCCATCAGCGCGGATTTACGTTGCTGACTCTAGGGGGTTGGGCTATTGAGTCGCATTTAATTGATCCGCCTAAGACTGCGTGCTCCATGCTCTTTATGGGAACTGCTCTCCGTGGCCCTATACAATATGCTGTTGGTCGCAGAGCATGAATGTCCATGGCCCAACTGCGTGCAACTAGCCCAAGAAGCTCCATTTCCGACGAGCATCAGCACAACCTCGGCGAAGCTGCTCGACTCGGCGTGAAGGCTTCAGCCCTCCCACCACCCTCATTCTTGTCACAGCGCCAATCTGCTCGGTTCGTGGTCCGCGATGCCCCTCGACCCCTGTGCTCAGGCCGCAGACGAGTTTCTTAACCTCGCAGCCCGCGTGCTGATTGGCAGCGTTTGACCCGACGATCTGGTCCCGGCGCTACTGCTGCTACAAAGCTGGTTAGGCTCGGCCAACGGCCCACCAGCTCTCAACCACCCGTCTGTGGGTCGCCGATATTCTTCTTCCCCGAGCCTGAGCGGAGTCGCCAGACGCTCGTTATATGTGTGTGCGAACATGCAGATAAGGACATGGAAGCTTCTGGCCGGGCGTAAGGCAGCGTTCGAGGCCAAGCAGGAAGGGAAATAAGTCGGGGATGGAACTTGTCGCAAGCGCTGCTAAGCGTTATAGGCCCTTCGCGTCGCGTCTAGAGCTTGCGTACTCGGCTTGGCGTGGGATCCTGCTTGACTGGCACTGCATGTGGCATTTTCTCTGTTCTACTGATGCACATTGTTACAGGCTATTGCAGTAAGTGGTACAATGTTAACTCATATATCATATATATGCATGAGAATGGCCCATTCTCGGGCCGCAGTTGCTGTCCTGAATCTGAAACCTCACAGCTTCGTGTAAGTTCACTACTAAGTTACTTTGTACAGCAGAGTATCCAGTTAGGTCGTGGCGAAATTGTATTTATTCCTTATCCCAAACTGCATGGCCGTGGATACCTATATAAAAGGCTTTTTCCCACGGCAGCCGCAGCATAAACCAGCCTCATTTTGTTAGCTACTACTAGTATGAAGTAGCATACCGTGCTTTACACAAATCATCGTCGAGCAAGCTGCATGGAAGCATGACCGCTTCGACCCAACACACCAATAGAGATGGAGTGAACTAGTGCTAGCGAATGCCAGCTGTCGTGCTAGAGGATGGAGGTTTGCACCCAACAGCTGAAGAGGCGTTTATGCAATGCACTCGATGGGTGCATACATAGCGGCGTACCCAAGGATCTAGTGTTAAACCTACTGGGAAATAGTTGAGGCTGATTTGGAAAACAACACAACCGAAGGCGCCATTCTCTCATGGCAATGACGGCCTAAAAGCTGTCCACCCATTCCCTCGCGTTTATATCCTTGTAAATAATAATCACCTTGTGACGTACTGCATAGATGGGATGGGCTGCAATTGATGCGTAATTTTGACATCCTGCTATACAATGCTGGAATCGATATGGGTTACCCAATTCGCATTATAAGAAAATTATGTCTAAAACTACAACTTCAACTCAGTTACCCTGCGCAATGAACATGTGCTAGCTGCTGATAGGACCAGACGATTGAAGCTAACCAATACGCATTCCAAGAGTAACTACTATGTGGCGTATGCACATGATGAGAGGAAGCGGTGAGTTCCTAGCTCAGCAACTATCCACTTATATCTTGCGATATCAAGTGTCATACATGTAATATGGGATAGAGTCATTTCGTTGTAGGGTAATAGTTCCATACCATCTACTCCAAAGCCATGTCTTAACTCGTTGAAATATCAAGGGTCCTCCATACACAATCTCACAACTCATCTTGATCCTAGTCCAGAAGAGAGAAACCGATAGTGTGTGCAGTGGTTGCTATAAGGTACCGAAAGTTTGCGTAGTGAAAAATAATTCTTCGTTCGATTATTACGGCTTTTTTCACGGCCTCGCCGCCATCGTTGCAATCTGATTTTTATTCATCCTTGCGCCAAGCCACAAAATAGGTAATAACAAGATCCAAAAACGCCAAACTGTGCATCATATCTTTCTATTCGATCAAAATTTTATGCCGACTCGTTCAATCTCTGCTTCTTTTCATTACGTCCATCGGGAGTGTACCTAAGAGAGTGATTAGCAATCAGGGGTATCTTCAAATGTCGATCGTAGTGCCGTACTTTAGAAGCTTCTCGATAAGGTCGACGTGTGTCATGATCATACGTCGGCAGCAGTAGCGCTTCAGACCTAACTCGTCCATGGCATCGCTTTCTTAAAGTTAGTCCCGAGATCTGCCTCAACAGTTAAAAGGGCTGCATACCCATCGGTCTTGCGCGGATCTGCGATCAGCTGGAGATAGCGCTCCCAAAGGTCGCCAGTGACCTATTGTAATCAGCCATCGTCGTTCTTGGAACTTCAAGAAGTATTTGAGCGCCTACCTTTCCACAAGAGAAGCAGCGGATGGGAATAATCATTTTGGCGATGTGATGATGAATATATTTTGGAGTAGAGAACCTAGCAGCGGGAAGAGTTCCTTGAAGCGACGCGAATAGCTGAAAATATTATTGCTGCCGAAGTTCTGCCGCACGGTGCTTATCTTATCGCTGATAGCTGGAAAAAGTTCACGGCAGCCAAAATTTCTGCGGCGCATTGCTTCTAGCACTTTGAACCAGTAACTTGGTGCTGTAGCCTGCCAATTGCCTCCCAATTTTCTTCACTTTGGCAATTTTTGAACTCTTGTCACAATGGCGGGCAATAAGATTTCCAAGCCCAAGGACGATCCCACCAAAAAGAGAAAAAGAGACGTAAACGAGAACGACGCGCGAACAAAGAGATCAAAGCAGCCGCAAGCAGATTCTACGGCTAACGGAGACGCTGAATCCGAAAAACTTCAAAATGGAGAGGATATTGTTAGCCGTTCTTATGATGGAGAAGCTGGCTGGAGACTCTCCAAGCCCATGGGTGGTAGAATGCTCGACATTGACCCGATCCTAACTCAAGATGACCAGTAAGAGGCCAATCCCTTTCTTTCTTATTCGCAGAGGGGCTATTCTGACGTCTTTTAGATACTTAATCTTGACGTACAACACCTCTATTCAAGTATATACGGCTGGCGACTCGCTCCTCCTGAGACGAATTCCGATAGGCGCTGTCGATTCCTCGGCGCAAAAAGGCTCCTCCCCTGCAACCATTGTTGCGACTAAGCTGTCTATCCAGAACCCTGAATACATCTGGGTAGCTTGCTCAGATGGTCACATTCATTATGTGAAATGGACGGAGACAAACGAGACACACCAGTTCTTCCAGACTGTAACGGGAACCGCCAAAGCCATCACAGTGACAACAACGAATCCTTCGGGTGCAGAGGCCGATATTGTCGTGGTGGCCGAATCGAATAGCGCAAATCGGATGGAATTGACCGCATATGGAGGCGATATCCTATCTTCCCCTCTATCAAAGAACATTTTGGCCGTCAAGAAGCCAGGCAATGGGTTGCACTTGATTGAGTCCAGCCAAGACGGCCTTGTCTTGGTTGGCGCTTTCAACGACACCCTATTCCTTGGCGTGGCATCACAGGAGCAGCCGACCAGCTTCGAACAACTTCAGTACGATTTCTTTTCTTTCGACGTCCCCGATCTTATCACCACTCTTGACTTCAGAGTGTACTCAGCCTCAGCCCTCTCGGGTAACAAGAGCAAAGGGCAACGAGATTCCGACAAGGTAGTGGATGTTATTGTTGGTGGAGCACGAGGAGCTATCTATCTGTACCACGATGCCTTGTCTAGAAGTCAGGCACTTGGTAAATCCAACTCAGCTAAAGATGGAATCCAAGCGCAAAAGTTTCACTGGCACCGAAAGGCAGTTCATTCCGTCAAATGGTCTCGAGACGGTATGTTTTACACACAAGGTATTTCTCTAACGTGATTTCTAACATTTGTATAGGCAATTATATGATCTCAGGAGGCTCCGAAAACGTCCTTGTTATGTGGCAAATGGATACCAGCAGAAGAAATTATCTTCCGCATCTGTCTGGCAGCGTAGAGAACATTGTTGTATCTTCTAGCGGATCATCCTACGTTGTACATCTAGACGACAACTCCACAATGGTCTTATCAACTGCTGAAATGAAGCCGACGACATATGTATCTGGAATTCAGTCCGCCGCCGTTGAGGCTACGACACCCAAAGATTTGCTCGTGCAGCGTGTTTGGTCGGTAGCGAACCAAGTACGACGGCCTATCCCTGCTGCTATCAAGGCAACCGAGCCCTCCAAATTCCACGTTTGCGTTGGCAATGGCCGTCAGGCTACAATGACGGGAGAATTCTCAGCGCCGCTGTTGCAGACTTTTGATCTTGAAACTTTTATGAGCGTTTCTAAGCAAGCATTGGCCCGCACTCAGCCTACCGATGTGAACCTGACAAACAAGGGCTACGCTATTGAAGAGCCAGTTGTCACACATATCGCCTTTTCTGCGGATGGAAAGTGGTTGGCCAGTGTCGATGATTGGGTTCCTTCAAGCAGGGATGCTGGAACTGTCAGTGGCGACGCTGGAGACCAATTCCTCAAGGAGAGACACGAGTCATACCTCAAATTCTGGCAAGTTAACGACGAGGACAGCTCGATTGCCCTTGTATCGAGGGTTAATGCTCCGCACGCAACGAGCCACCCAGAGACGGTTCTCGATCTTGCATCAAACAATGCCTCAACGTGCTTCGCAACCATTGCCGGAGATGGTATTGTTCGCCTATGGCGGCCAAAGGCCCGCCAGCAACAAGGCTCACGAAGATCAGAGGGCACTACGGAATTCACCTGGACTTGCTCCCAGGTGGTTCCTATTGGAGACGGACTTGGTCGTAATGCCATTGCAGATATCCCTATTGACGCCTCAGCCCCTGCGAAGGCTCAAGGCCGCCTTGCATTTTCAGAAGACGGCTCTACGCTGTTCGCAGCCTTTGGCGCCCTTGATACGGGAGCCGTGTATGTGATCAACGCAGCATCTGGTGAAGTCGTCAAGGTTCTGGAAGGGCTTTGGAAGAAACAGTTACATTCCCTGCGAGTTCTATCGCAATATCTAATTGTGCTCTCTGCAGAGCTACATGTCTACGACGTTGTGGGTGATGACTTGCGATATGGAATCGTCATGCCCAAGGGCTCTAGGTCCGATGAGTTGCTACAACTAGCCGTTGACTCTGTATCCGGCAATTTTGCCGTCACTCTCCCTGTTGGCGATACTTCTAGCATAGGAGTCTTTCACCCTAGCGATCCAGAGCCGCTAATTGTTCGAAACACACCTCACCGGGTTGTGAGCCTTGTTTCGGTGCCCGGCACCAGTGGATTTGTTGCTCTCGATGACGTGGCTCAAGTTTGGACCATCACCGAGGGATCTAATGCCTCGACTATTCTCGCTGCTCAGCCTCTCCAAGATTTACGACTCGATGGTGTTTCTGAAGAAGCCGAAAATGACAAACTTGATATCGTTCTTGGCGGAGATGCTGATAGCGATGATGAGATGGAAGAGGCTCAGAACGCAGACGAGGATGTGGAGATGGAAGATGACGATGTCCAAGCCAACATTATACCACAGCAATATCTGGCGGACATTTTCGATGCTGCCCCAGCCTTTGCAGGAGCTTCTATTGAGGACATGTTTTACAAGGTGACTAGCCTCCTCGCTACTAAACCACTGTCAGCCGGTACTGTATAAAGATGAGCAAAAGTCATGTTGTTTTGGGAGAATTAATGCTACAAGTGGACTGGGATATATAAAAGAGAAAGATGCGCGTCTTTGGTATAGCCAAAAAGAGGGCTACCATGTTATTTGAGATGATGAGGCCGAGATATCGCTGAGTGCAAGATATCAGATGCAGGAACAAACCCGCTATTACATGTACATAAAACCCACTTCGGGTATCGGCGAAAAGGATGTGGTATTCCGATTTACGCGAAATCCTTTTGTTTTTTTTTTATTTGACTATACAAATTATTGATACAGCATGAGGGTTACAATATGTAATAGATTCATTTTATCGCAGCGCTAAAGTTGACATCTTTTTGCCTTTTTGCGTTCGTGTACCGGGATCGGCCGGCACTACAGTGCGGGGGAGTGGAGAGATGGGGAGATAAATGGCTTCCAAGGGCGTATGGCGCCATTGGCACCACCATTGACGTCGCTATAAAGATTGGCTGATAGAGGCTGGATCTTTGAACCTATAAGCTCGAATAAACCATAGCGGTGCCTCCGAGAAGCAAACAAATTGGAGTATATTTAAGCTTGTGTGTGTGGTATTACTGCTTCAAGGTACCCTCGGCTATCTTATACGACTTAGCCTCATCATCAACCGCGCAGCGTCATGTCGTTCACATCCATCCCCATTCTCGACCTGGACCTGTCTAGGGATCCGGCCACCAAGCCCGAGTTCCTCGACCAGCTTCGCAATGCGCTCATGGAAGTTGGCTTCCTGTATCTCAAGAATGTAGGCATTTCAGACGAGCTATGGAACGAAGTCATCAAGGAGGGCAAAGAGTTCTTTGACATTCCCCAGGAAGAAAAGTATGATTTGAGCATCCTCCCATTGAATTCTCTTTCAAGTACTCATACATATACACATATAAATACATGCATGTATATGTTGGCTGAGAGCTTTGGGTTTATATGAATTTTCTTGCTGATGCAAGTATAGGCTCAAGATTGAAATGAAGAATGCGCCATCCTTCCTAGGCTATTCCCAGCTATCCGCAGAAATCACAGCCGGAGCCATAGACAACAGAGAGCAGATTGATCTCTCAACAGAGCATGTCCTCCCAGGTCCGGGCGCACCGGCGTATTACAACCTGCTCGGCCCCAACCAGTGGCCCTCAGAAGAGGTTGCGCCAAAGTTCCGCAGCACTTACACCGAGTACATGCGCCAGATGGGCGAAATCACCATGTACTTCACCTCGCTGATTGCCGAAGCGATCAAGCTGCCAAAGGATGCATTTGAAAAGTACGTCGAGGCGGATCCGCAGCACAAGCTCAAGATCATCAAGTACCCGGACCTGGCAGAGCTAGGACTGCCCGCGGGCGTGCAAGGCCAGGGTGTTGGGCCTCACAAGGACAGCATGCTGACGAGCTACTTGCTCCAAGCCACAAACCACCGCGGCCTGCAGGTGCAGAATGTCCAAGGCGAATGGATTGACGCTGCGCCCATCGACAAGACCCTCGTGGTGGCCATTGGCCAGGGAATGGAAGCTCTGACACAGGGCGTCTGTGTGTCAACGACCCATCGAGTGCTGTCACCAGCATCCGGCACCGGCGCCCGCTTCAGCATCCCCTTCTTCCAGGGCGTCAAGCTGGACGCAACCTTTGAGGAGCTCGAAAAGGTCGGCGTCGGCCGAGTGCCCGACGACATCAGGCAGCAGAGACAAAACATCGTGGAGAGGAGCGGCGGGCGCATCGACGATGTCGAGTTCACGTTCCGCAGCGGCGCCGTGGCCAGCACCTTGGGCGAGGCCACGCTGCGGAACAGGGTCAAGAGCCACCCGGATGTGGGGGAGCGCTGGTACCCGGAGATTCTGAAGTCGATTCGCGAGGAGCAGGCTTTGGCGGCGCAGAAGCAGGCGCTTCGTGATGCGCCGAGGCCGGTGACTAATGCGGCCTCTACGGTTGTCGAGGCACATTAGAAGGTTGGTCGACGTTGGTTTGAGTCATCATGGCAAAATTTGATCCTCCTATGGAAGGAGAGCCAGCTGCAGCCCATATCGACTTGTCATTTAAAAAAGTAAATGTTTAAAATAAAATTAAACAAATTGAAAAATTGACAAGTTTTCCCCCAGTGATAGTGAGACTGGCTATTTGACTCCCTACTAGGTAGTAATAGTATCACTGACTATCATAATATGAGATGCCACTGAATCGCGGCCCCTGGAGAACCGCATGGATTATCAGGATCCATGCTGCTATTAGTGCATCTGCGGATTGCATAATGGCAATGTTTGCTGTTTACCAAGTATACTCCGTACCGTTGGCGTGGTTTGCTACCGGCAATGTCTTACCATGGCTGTGGCGATGATTATCAGCGGGCCCACCACTTTGACATGTCTCTCCTCCACACCATCATCCACCGAGGGAGAGAGACACGACGAGTGAGTGCGAGGGACGTTTGGACACTTCCCAAACAATGCATGGACTACCAGCGCTACACTGTGCATAAAAATAAATTAGATTGAATCCTAGAGTAAAAAAAGATACGGCAGTGAGGCAGCCGGGCAGATCAACCTGGCCCAAATGGGAATGATGTTCGATCAAGGAGGTCCATTTCGTCTCGGTGAAACACGCTCGGAAACGCTTTGCAACACCATCTGCCGCAGAATGCCAAGGCACAGCCACGCCGTTACGTGCGTCGGCAGCCATGGCCGATTGACGCTATTTCTGCACTTGTTCATTTATTTGGTGAATAAAATAGCGATGGGCAGTTCAATAAATACAAGGGCCGCCTGCTAGTTCCAAGACATTTTTTTCCTTTTGCAGCAACAAATGCTGGGCATTTCTTGTTCACTGCTGTATTCCCTTCTTTCCCTCTCCCTTTAGCGAGGTTGCTCTTTCTGCTGGATAGCCTGGTGCTTGACCGCTCTGCTGATCTTTTTTTTTGTCTTGCTTTCTTTTTAATTCCTTTTTTCTTCTTCTTCTTCTTCTTCTCTCGCTCCTTCTGTCATTTTGACGCCCATAAAAGATACTCCTCGGATTCAAAGAAAATCGACTACTACACCGATCAAGATGCCAAGTATCGGATACATGGCGCTGAAAGCGCGAGACGACGGCGTGCCTTTTGGCTTCGTGAGGGAGGATGGCGAGACTATTCCGTGGCGATACAGCAAGGTAAGCAGTCCAACTTCTGATAGATTGGACAAGTCATTAACAAACGCAACAGCAAGCCTTCATCGTGAAATGGTCCATTATGGCAGGCGTCATAGGGCTGATCTTGATATTCCTCTTGGGGAGCTGGCTCCATCTGCGATCAAGAGTCAAAAAGGGTCTGCCACCGCTGAGATATCACAGAGTAAGTTTTGCCTGGTCATGTGTTATCGCTTGCACACATATACTGATGGATCTCGAATAGTTCTTGGTCAGAACTCCGAGACAGCCACCTGCAGAGCAACAGGCAAACGGATGGGTACCGCAGGCAAACAATCCAATGGGTGGCTACTACGTAGGCACCATGGCTCCCCCACCGGTATACGATCCAGCCAAACTTCCCATGTACTCAGGCCATACAGACGTGGAAAAGGTCGACTACGCGCGAGAACCTACCAGACGAGCGGCAGAAGCAAACCCTGCCCCAGACTATTATGACATACCTCTGGGACCGCCTCCTGCAGCAGCTGCGACGAGATAGATATGATGACGAAATCGAAGACTATTTGGTTTCAAAGAACAGAACATCAAATGGCATTCCCATTGGAGATGGCATATTACTCGTGAAACTTTTGTAATGGAAAATGAAATATATTTATTCGGAATCATACTCAAAGTATAGGTAGTATACAATGCACAGGGCGACAATATACAATGTCGGTCTTGATGCTTGAGCACCTAGAAAGAGTAAGTTGGCAGTGACGGAATAGATAAGAAAGGCCCAAAATCCTAAAAGAGAGAAACCAGCAGAAAAGAAAAGGAAATAAAAAGAAGACCAAAACTCCCAAATTTTATGCTCCGGGTATATTGCACGTATAGCGCTGCTCTGTAATATTCGCTGTAAATTGGTCATCTTGAACACATCAATCAATATCCATGTCATCGCACGTATCGTTTATAGGGAAGGCATTGACCGGCGCAGGGTCAACGTGCGACATCGTTTCAGTAGTTGCCTCTGCTGCCATGCTATTGCCGCGCACCGGGTTGGTATCTGGTTTCTTCTGTCTATCTCTTGCTCGTTGCCGGGCTTCAATGATGGCCCTTCGGACGCCGTCTTGCGATTCTGGTACGGATATGGACTTGGGATCACTATAGAGGACCACCTGCATGCCGGCCAGCTCACCCTCATCATTGGCAAGGATCTGTCTAGGGATACGATTCTCCTTGAGGTGCTTCTGGATATCCGGCAAGAAAACTAACTTGCCCTCGTCGTTGTCGCTGTCAGAGGAGAGCTCGGCGTCTAGATCGTAGATGTACACCTTGTGCTTGGAATCATCCAGTTGCATTGACTCATCGCTGCCCTGTGGTTTCGGCGCCTTTGGGCGTCTAGTCGATGAAGTTGCGGCTGCATTGGCATTGGCGGATGGTGTCTCGACAGGGACGTAGAGCTTGGAGCCGCCTTGTTCTGCGAGGTCGGTACGTTACGTTAGCTAATCATGCCTCGGCGATGTGACGTGTGGTGGGTGACATGCGCAGTTGGCCGCTACCAGAGGCTGAATTGCACTGCATTGAATGACGGAAACAGGCATGAAAAAGAAAAGCGGACAGCAGAAAACAAGGAATTAATCGCACTCACCAATATTCAGCAGGCTGAGTCGCTTAGAGAGCCGCTCGTTGTCCTGCGACTCGGCCTTCCTCTTGCGTCGCGGGTGCTGCCTCGCTTGGTCGAAAGCCTCCATAAGAATGCCTGGCGCGGGCGAAGACGGGCTCTGCGTCCCCAGCATGTCGCTGCCAGATTGCCGCTCTTCTCTCACTTTGCTTCTGCTTCCCGCCTTTGCTGAGACTCACTCGCCGGCTTCGCCTCGGATCACCAGCCCCCTGCCGGATCGGCAATTGAGTCAGAGGAACAAGAGAATTGAGGAAAAGGGGATGCAGCTTGTTGTGAGCCACACGCTGTCTGCTGTTGCTTGCCGCTGATGTGGTCGCTGGCCAGGCCGCAGTCACAGTGCACCAGCTGCTGTGCGGCGGCCAGAAGCGGGCGACGGCCCTCGCTCTTTGTAGGCTTGAGTCACTCTTGTAGAAGTTTCTACAAAACCCACCCGCCACGCCTGCAACCCCTCCGCCGATTGCCCGCCGAAGCATCGCCGCACTCGACCCTGCACGCTCGTCCTCGCATTTCCCCATCGCCACTGAGCCAGAACCAGGTTTTTTTGCTGCAGCGCAGGCTTCTCCAGACATTCGCAAGCATGACGACGGGCAACTGGCCCGAGGCGCAGGTGCGCAAGACCTTCTTTGATTTCTTCGAGCAGAGGGGTCACACGCTGGGTAAGTCGAGGAAAAAAAAAACAGTTTTTGTTTGTACATCGCCAACTTCCCCTCCAAGTGGCGGGGTCGTGTAGATGATTGCCGAGTCTTCTGCGGAGTATCGCAGCGCCAGACACAAGATTTTCTGCTGTCATCTGCAATGATCAATGCATTGTGCAGCTACAATGCTGTATCATGATTTTATTTGGTCCTTCTTCTTCTATTCACCATCTCGCCACAAGAGCGCTACAATCAAATTGACGATCGACGCGTGCTGACTCTTTTTTTTCTTATCTCAAGTGCCCTCTGGTTCCGTCGTCCCTCACAATGACCCGACCCTGCTCTTCACCAATGCGGGCATGAACCAGTTCAAGCCCATCTTCCTGGGCACCGTCAACAAGTCCGATCCCATGTCCAACCTGAAGCGCGCTGTCGACACCCAAAAGGTCATCCGCGCGGGTGGCAAGCACAACGATCTCGACGATGTCGGCAAGGACAGCTACCACCACACCTTTTTCGAGATGTTGGGTAACTGGTCATTCGGCGATTACTTCAAGAAAGAGGCCATTGAGATGGCATGGGAGCTCCTGACCAAGGTATATGGCCTCGATGCCTCACGGCTCTATGTTACATACTTCGAAGGCAACCCAGCCCTGGGCCTCGAACCCGATCTGGAAGCCAAGGAGCTGTGGAAGAAGAACGGCGTTCCAGAAGATCACATTATTCCCGGAAACATGAAAGACAACTTTTGGGAGATGGGTGACCAGGGTCCTTGCGGTCCTTGCAGTGAGATCCACTACGACAAGATCGGAGGACGCAACGCCGCCGACCTCGTCAACATGGATGACCCCATGGTCGTCGAGATCTGGAACCTCGTTTTCATGCAATTCGACCGACAAAAGGATGGAAGCCTGAAGCCCCTCCCCGCGAAGCATATTGATACCGGTATGGGATTTGAGCGTCTGGTATCCGCACTCCAGGACACCGCCTCCAACTATGCCACGGATGTTTTCACTCCTCTATTCAAGAAGATCGAGGAAGTCACCGGCGCGAGAACATATACCGACAAGTATGGCGCAGATGATGTTGACGGCATTGATACTGCTTACCGCGTCGTTGCCGATCACATCAGAACTATGTCATTTGCCATTACTGACGGTGCCGTGCCTAACAACGACGGCCGTGGCTATGTCATTCGACGAATTCTCCGCCGTGGTGTCCGATATGCTCGCAAGTACCTCAATGCAGAGATTGGCTCATTCTTCTCCAAGATCCTGCCTGCCTTGATTGGGCAGATGGGCGAGCAATTCCCCGATCTTGCTAAGAAGCAGCTAGATATCCAGGAGATCCTCGATGAGGAAGAGGAGGCCTTTTCCCGAACCCTGGATCGTGGCGAGGCCCAATTCGAGAGATATGCTGCCAAGGCTGCCAAAGATAACGTCAAGAAGCTGGATGGAGATGTTGTGTGGAGACTCTACGACACATTTGGTTTCCCTGTTGACTTGACCAAACTGATGGCTGAGGAGCGAGGCTTGGATATTGACGAAGCCGAAGTTGCGGTTGCCCGTGAGAAGGCTAGAGAAGCTAGCAAGGCTGTCAAGGACTCAGTACAGACATTTGCAAAGCTTGACGTCCACCAGATTGCCGAACTCGATACGAAGCTCAAGGTCCCGCGAACAAACGATGACGCAAAATACTCCAAGGGCGACAGCAAGGGCAAAGTCCAGTACATCTTTGACGGCAAGACTTTCACCAAGTCGACCAAGGGTATCCCCCCCAAGACTGCCATTGGTGTTTTGCTGGACAAGACCAACTTCTATGCCGAGTCTGGTGGTCAGATTGCTGATACTGGTCGTATTGTCATTGACGATGTTGTCGAGTTCAAGGTCATGGATGTCCAGGATTTTGGTGGCTATGTCCTCCACAGTGGTTACATTGAGTACGGAGAGCTCAGCTCTGACGATGAGGTCATTTGCGAATACGAAGAGCTTCGTCGTTCCCCCATCCGTAACAACCACTCTGGCACACATATTCTCAACCACTCTCTGAGGGAAGTGCTCGGTGAAGACATCAACCAAAAGGGCTCCCTGGTCGACAACGATAAGCTGCGTTTCGATTTCTCACACAAGACCGGAGTCAAGCTTGATGAGCTCAAGAAGATCGAAGAGCTTTCAAACAAGGACATTCGTGCCAACCACTCGATCTACGCTAAGGAGGTGGAGCTAGACCTTGCGCTCCAGATTGAGGGCCTTCGTGCTGTCTTTGGCGAGACCTACCCCAACCCCGTGCGAGTAGTCTCAATCGGTAAGGATATTGACACCATGCTCGCTGATCCCAAGAAGTCTGAGTGGCGACAATACAGTGTTGAGCTTTGCGGTGGTACCCACGTAGAGAAGACTGGCTTGCTCAAGGATCTCATCATCGTTGAGGAAAGCGGTATTGCCAAGGGTATCCGTCGTATCATCGCTTACACCGGCGAGGCTGCTCACAGGGTCCAGCGCGAGGCCAAGCTGTTCGAGCAGAAGTTGGTAGATCTCGATAACCTTCCTTTCGGCCCCGAGAAGGAGGCTGCAGTGAAGACTGTCTCACAGGAGCTCAGCCAGCTGGTCATCTCAACGCTGACCAAGGACGAGTTCAACCAGCGTTTCCAGAAGATTGCCAACGCTGTTGTTGCCGAGCAGAAGAAGAAGCAAAAGGCGGAATCCAAGACTGCTATTGACACCGTTGCCAAGCACTTTGAGACGAACAAGGAGAGCCAGTGGTTCGTTGGCCGACTACCCATCAGTGCGAATGCCAAGGCCGTGGGCGAGGTCATCAAGCACTACCAGTCCAAGGACAAGGAAAAGTCTGTTTATCTTATTGTTGGCAGCAAGGAGGAAGGTGCTGTCGCACACGGTGTTTATGTTGGAACAGTAAGCAACTCTGCCCATACGTCAAATTCTAAAATTTCATATCACTAACATGTCATGTTTCTAGCACTTGTCTTCACAGGGAGTTACTGCTGAGAAGTGGGCTGCCTCCGTGTCCGATGTCATCGGTGGCCGCTCCGGTGGCAAGGAGCCGTCTCGCCAAGGCCAGGGAACTCAGCCAGAGAAGATTGAGGATGCTGTTGAGACTGCACGAAAATGGCTTAGCGAGAAATTGAAGCTTTAAATAGGAGGAGTTTGTGTATTATAGTAGCTATATCATTATGGCCAAATTGAACGGTATATAAATGCATGGGTGCATGGAAACTACGGGGTGAAAGGAATTATGGTAAATAGGTAGACGGATGAGACAAAAACTCATGAAAAAAAATAAAAAATATATAGGAAACATAAATTTTCATCTAAAGAGCATTTGAGAGTTTTTCTTCAAGAAAGAAGTATTCGTACAATGCCACATTCATTGCTCATAATTGTATTTACACAAGTCGTGAAAAGGGGGATGTCTATATTTTATGTACATATACTTTTACACAGTAACCATGACACTGGCATTTCTATAATGCGACAGGAGAGGATTCTCTCCGCTTCGTGTCTCCGTATCCTCGACATAGGCCCATCGGCGCATGAAGTCTCCATGGGACATGACACGGGTGAGCTTACCGGTGATGGCGCGGTAAATTGCTTCAGTGATGTTGAAGTCTGTGGGGAAGAGAATGTCAAAGTAGCCTTGGTGAACCTATATATATTTTTTTAAACTATTAGTTATTGACTCTTTCTGGGGAGAGGTGGCTTTCAAACTTACAAGGGGGGTCGTGACGGGCACCATTTTTCGCTGGAAGCGCGTCTGCACGACTGGAGCGTTGAGACCCTTGATGGCCTGAGGGAGAGAGTCGAAATCAGAGGTGAGGAGGCGGTGGGCAGGGAAGTACTTTTCCAGGACGTCGAAGAATTGCATCAGTCTGGTAGGGATGAACTCGGCTTGTGACAGATTGGCGGCGAAGGGCACCTTGGTGGACATGTATCGAAGAACAGAGTTGGGGGGATACGGCTTGGGATAGTTGCCTCCCGTGGCGGCATGGCGTACGCGGAAGAACCTGGCGGCCAGAGGGTCCAGCTCATGGACGTAGAATTCATAAAAGTCGCCGTCGCCATCAATGAGCACGTGGCCCTGGAGAGGTTCCTCAGTTGTAACGTCATATCTGATGCCGTCGTGGGAGAAGTTGTCAAAGACTTCCATGGCGAGGAAGAAGCACGGCGAGGGGACATATTGGTCCCATTCGAAGATGGACTTGTTGATAATCTCGACTTTGTCTGCGTGGCCGCGAGATTCGGCAGAGGAGAGGAGGTGGCGGTTTTGGAGGGCCGCAAGAGAGGAGGAGATTTCGATGATGTTGAACTTGGTGCGGGCATAGACTTGCGGGTCGGCGGCGCGGATGTAGTCGAGGATGTTGAGCATGAGGGTACCCCGTCCAGCGCCCATTTCGTAGATGAGAAGGTCGTCATATGGATACGTGGTGAGGCGGTAGTTGGAGACGAGATACCGGGCAATGGCCTCGCCGTAGAACGGCCTGAAGAGCTCCGTGGGGGTGTGCCAGAGCTGTCTTGTCGCGCTTTCGCCCTCTTTCTCGTCGAGGAGGTCTTCGAATTCGGTGTACCGCCTGCCGAGGTCGGCTTGGAACTCTAGCTCGTCGCGCATGGAATTGAAGTCGAAAGGCTCGCCTGGGCTGAAAATGACGGCTTCTTTGGAGAAGTAGCCATATGAGGGGTTGTACAGACTGTCTGTGATATTCAATCGTCAGCCCCAAAATCTCATGTTGAGGTGCATAGATTCCACCACATCACACACCGTCTATAAAGTCTCGAAGAAGCATCTTTACTTTTCGAGGCCGCTCAGTTCTCGTCTTCAACTCCTGCAGCGAGATGTAAGGATACTCTGCAAACTCCTCCCTTCGGTCCTCTGGCAGAATGTGCGTCCGTTGCTGCCAGCGACTTTCGTTCGTCTTCATGCCCCGATCTATCGAGGCTCTTTTTGTCACGAGCCCGCGAACTGGCTGTCTATGCCTGCTGGCGGCGGCAAGGCCATTGCGCAAACCCTGGCATCCGCGCGGGCGGTGTCGAAACAATTGGCGAAAGATGTGAGCCACAATGGGAGAATCCATGGTTATCCCCTCTGCTTGTGGCTGTTTTTGACAGGTCACGATAACCTCACAAAAGATCGAATGTTTCTTCTTAGCTATTGGGGTAGATCCCGCAGCTAAGAAGGTATGGCTCGGAAAGTGGTTTGTTCCGGGAAGTAGGGCTGCCCCGCGAACGGTTCCTGGGTACGTACCTTTTTTGGTTTTTTTTGGCGCTGATTTTCTGCAGGGATCTGGATGACATCAGAAAAGTCGAGAATTTGGCAGTTTCCATCTCGCGTGATTCATGCTTTGCTTCAACAACCCTTTAGAGATGGGGGTTGCATTGTTATGATTATGGTGAGACGTATTGGGCCAAGGCAAACAGCATGTCATTGAGCGACCATCCCAAGGCATATGGCACGGCAGCCATTGCCGTTGCCTTTACGGCCGGCATAGTCGCTACCCTGGGCTTTAAAGAGCTGTATCCCGAGCTTGAATCCCGATATCAGCATAACCGATTCCAACGCAAGCGCAGCAATGTGAAATCAACAGATCCTCGAAGGAGTAGTTTTTTCTGGATGGCACCGGTTCAACTTGAAGATCATGAGCCGACGCCATCGTCATCTCGAGCTCCAGAGATTGCATCAAACGGCATCGAAGGATGCATCGGCAACACTCCCCTCATAGAGATCCCATCTCTCTCCCAAGCCACCGGCCGGACCATCCTCGCCAAGGCCGAGTTTCTTAACGGTGCAGGAAACAGCCCCAAAGATCGAGTAGCCCTCAACATGATTTCGGAGGCTGAGAAACGGGGACTCTTGACACCTCATCAGGGCGACACCATTTATGAGGGAACAGTGGGCAGTACCGGCATTTCTCTTGCTACTCTGGCACGCGCAAAGGGATACAAGGCCCATATCTGTATGCCTGATGACCAAGCCTTTGAAAAGTCGGACCTTTTGATTCACCTTGGCGCAACTGTTGAGAGAGTTGCCGTCGCTCCCATCACCAGCCCCGACCACTTTGTGAACTTGGCCCGAAGGCGCGCCATCGAGCACACGCAGTCATCCACAGATGGAAGCAAAGGCTTCTTCGCCAATCAATTTGAAACTGAATCTAACTGGCAAGCCCATGCTGTCAGCACAGGTCCGGAGATTTATCAACAGACAGATGGTAATCTTGACGCATTCGTTGCCGGCGCCGGAACAGGTGGCACGATATCAGGAGTGGCGAGGTACCTGAAACTGGATGCGAAAATGAGCAACCTCAAGGTCGTTCTGGCAGATCCTCAGGGAAGTGGCTTATACAACAAGATTAAGCACGGAGTCATGTATTCATCTACCGAGAAGGAGGGCACTCGACGAAGACAGCAAGTCGACACAATGGTGGAAGGAATCGGCATTAACCGGATAACGAACAATTTTGAAATTGGCAGAGATTTACTCGACGATGCGGTCAAAGTGACGGATGATCAAGCTTGCCGCATGGCCAGGTGGCTTGTGGAAAATGACGGCATCTTTGTAGGCAGCAGCAGCTCTGTTAACTGTGTTGCTGCTGTTGTCACTGCAATGAGGCTCCCCCCTGGAAGCAGAGTCGTTACTTTGCTGTGCGATTCTGGTACTCGGCATTTGAGCAAGTTCTGGAAGAATATCAAAGAGATGGGCCTGGAGGAAGAGGAGGCCTCGGATCTCTTCACTGAGTTGGGGATATCAGAATGATGATGAGGTATCTGAAACAAAAGCTTATGATCTAGTACATCAGAATAGCTTTATAAGCAACACCAAATATGTATGATATGAGGAATGATATAAAAGAGAACAGCATCAAAGATCTAATAGCGATCTAAGTTAAGAATAGAGAAAATAGAGTACATGGCTACACAGCACCACCATGTTCGTGATGTGCACGCATCGCCAAAAAGAAATACCGACGGGGGATTGAGATATAGAAAAAAGAAAGAGGAAAAAAAAAAAAAACATGGCGCCTGAAGTTCTTGAGACCTTCATATCAATTCCCGAAAAAGCAATATTAAATTTTCCATAACTCCCATCCTAAGAAAGTTCCCCCCCAAGCACCCCATGGGAAACAAGAAAAAAAAAGACACATTGAAATAGTATCTTCGTACCCCTCGGAGCAGACGCGGTGCTATCAATGATTGTTTTTTCTTTCTCGCTGCCTCTTTATGAGAACTGTGGAGTTGCTCTTGTTAATATTGATTTCCATATAATGGGAATGTTTCGAAAACGATACACGTGGGGGGAGAAGGGATAGAACGAGAGAACATACCTTCCAACGATTACCGCAATTCATACATTCGCAAAATGTCGTCATCGGCTCATCGGCACTTCGTGTCTGCGCCTGGGTATAGCTGACTTTCTTCTTCTTACACTTGCCGCACTCCAGACTGTCACTGATGCTCTTCTCCGCCATCGGTACCTGGGCCTTCTTCATGTTCTCCTTCTCCAGCTCGATTTCTATCTTGCGTTGATCCTCGCTCTTGAGTTCCTCATCCGACATGTTGACAAACTTCTCGGGCGAAATGTCCCCTGACATTACTCGCTTGCCCAATTCCCGGTTCGACCTGTTCTTGAGGTTTGTGAATAGCGATCGGATCTTCTTCTTGTAATCGGGGGTCTCGCCTTTGAGGAGCGTGAATGCGGCGCTCTCGACGGCGACAGCCCTGGCAATGACGTCGGTCTCGGACTCGATAGATCGGTAGGCCAGACCGTTGTAAATGAGGCCGATACACTGGTTTCGGACATTGGACTCAGTTCGCTTGATGCTCACTCCGTCGGTATCGAACTTGCGCTTCTCGGGATCGCCCTTGAACGCCTTCTTGGCGCCACCAGCGGAAGATGCGTTGCTGGATGGGTTGGGCGGGGATGCGGCCGCGGGAGCCGACGGTGAACCCATCTTTGCCTTTTGCAGCTTGGAGTTCTTCTCTTGCTCGACGAGCTTCTTCCACTTGATCACCAGTTCGGAGGCGGCTCGAGCAATCTCTTTGTTGGGATTTGACCGCAACTTGCCGACGAAAACACCTGCGCGCGTGGCCTAATAGTATTGCGACAATTGATGTCAGAGAAGAAGGATTTCGACAGTAGCCGCAGAACAAGCCAGAAGAAAGAAAAGAAGAGAAAAGAGGGGAGGGGCTATATAGCAATACAAGAAAGCTGCGATTGGAGGCAATGATGGACAGTGACTGGGAGCTAGCTGGCTGATGCCTCCAAAACTGGACAGCTAATCAGTCCGAATGGAGCCCATCTCGTCCCATTCAATGCTCATATAAGACAAATACATGTGCAGAGAATAGAAGCCAGAGCCTCCCTTCACATCCAAAAATAAGTGATGCGACTAAAAAAAGACACCTACCCGCAGCATCTCTTCTGTCGGTGATGCATCCTTCTTCAGCGTCTCCAGCAGCTTCAGCGCATTCTCCGGAGGCTCGTTGGCGGCCACCACCTTGGTCAGCGCCTTTACGCGCGACTCGAGCTCACGCTGATCCATGCCCGGCATCTTGTTGGACCTTCTATATTTTTATGTGCTCGTGGCAAAGCGACGAATACTCTTTAAAAGCTGAGAGAAGAAGCTGAGGAGCGACGGAAATCCCAGGGTGAGCAGGAGAAGCGAGGCTTTCAGAAGCAAATACCGTTGCGAAGGCGAAAAAAAAAAAAGATGCAAGTTCACTCTTTCTCTTTCTGCCCACGCGGCGCGCGGCAAATCAATTCGTCGCATACGGAGCTGCTGGCGCTTGAAATGGCGTGGGCGGAACAGAGGATTCCGGTATTTAGCCGCGGGGTGTGAAGCGTCTAGAAGGACGGTTGCTTGGAGTGCGTCACGTGCCGAGGTTGTCTGCTTGTGATGCTTCGTACAAGGACGATGAGACGCTGTACTGCGCTCTCTCTATAAAGAGATGTATTTTAGCGTTTGTCTTGTCTATTTATAGAGAATATGTAAGAAACCTACGAAATTTGAATAGAGTTGAAGTGAGAATGCCTTGTGTTTAAGTATATGAGGCCGAATCGGGCACGTGCTCATTATATGGATGTACTCAAAGAGCTCTATAAGACAATGCGCCCTATCAACTTGACTATCATACTGCACTTCCGCCATTCCAAAGACTAAAAAGCTGTTTCCAATTATATCAGATTTCTATTTCGCAGATCTCGTAACCCTCCCTCCTCCATTATTTCTGCCTGGCTGTTTTCCTCCGTTTATTAGCCCCTGAGCCATCATCAACTTCGGGAGCTGTTCCTTCACCAGCAATATTCGCCCTCAATCTATCTACAGCGGCTGCCATCCGTTTGCTTCCTTGAACCCTCTGCCTAGGGGCAAACGTATCTCTTGCACCAGCACCGACACTTCCGCCAAAGAATCTCGTAATGTTGCTTTGCGTTCCTTCAATCTCTCGCTTATTCATATCCCGAATGACCGGTACAAGCACCTCATCTGTGCGCTCTTTACTCCAGCCAATCGTAGCCATGAGATATTCTCTCAGTCCCGCTACATCGGGAACGCCCCATTGAAATGGCTCCGTGCTGCTATCGACCACAGGATGAAGGTAGGCTTCGTAGACGGCGGGGCTGGGAAAGGCAACGGGCAAGAATAGCTTGGTTGCTTGTGACTTGCGAAATTTACGACGGAAAGAGGAAGAAGCGTCAGCCTCCTTGGGCCGCACTTGAGACTGAACCTCATGCCACCATTCGCGGAATTTATCAAGTCCATCCTGGCCGGGAAACTCAGAGAGGATTTCCACAGCCGTTACTGGACCGACTCCGGGTAGTCCTTCTGTATAATCCGAGCCCAAAAGCTGAGCGAGAGAAATGAGCTGTTCTCGAGATAAAGACATTTCCTTATCGAGATCCGAGCCAATGTAACATTCGACGAATTTGTTGCTGTTGAACATGTTTTTGTAAACTCGCGTTCCTCCAAAAAGGAAAGTATCCGAATCATCGGTGACGATGCCGTCGACCATGTTAAGTCGGACCAGCTCTGCACACTGCGCTTCTGCTTCCATTGGCGCGGTAATATAAGGGATACCAAAGAGACGAAGCAAAGCTTGACACTCTGTAATCATAGTCTGCGTCACTTCATCAGCATCACGACGATCTTTTTTCTGCTGGCTTCGAAGAGCCCTCAGTTCTCTTTCATAAATCTCCCGGTTCTGTTCAGTAGATTTGTTGTTCAGTTCGCTGGCGAATCGAGCATGTTCCTCAGCTTCTTCCGCCATTTGTGCCAATAGCTCCTCGTCTTCAGGGTCGCTGAATTCATCGTATTCTTCACCGCCAAAGAGCTCTTCATCTGTGATTGTGGTGGTCCCAGGAATAGCCACCGCTGGAGGTTGACGTAGAGGTACATCTTCAAATGATACGGAATCGTCTGGCACATCTTCTTGAATCTGACTTTGTTCTGCTGGTTGAACATCCTCAAATTCTGGCTCTGGAGAATCATGGCTGTTTTGTGCTTCTGGTGCTATAGCATGTACAACTGGAGCACTAGGAGCCTCGATGATAGGAATCTCTTCAAACTCTGGCTCTGGTGATTCATCGTCTTCTTTACTCTCCTTATTTTCAGAAAGCTTTGCTTCGGTAACAGGTGCTTCCATACTTGTATCTTCTTCTTTGTTTTCTTCGGCCTTTGCAGGACTAGAAATTGGTTCCGGTTCAGGAGATGGAGGTATTTCGATGATTTTAACAACATCACTACCATCTTCATCATCTGAAGATTCAATTTCAATCAGTTGATCTCTTAGCTCTCGTCTCCGAAGTCTTTCCTCTTCTTCCGCTTCTGCTCTATCTTGAGCATTTATTTCTCTTTCAACATCCTGTTGTTTCCTTATGTCTTCTCGGATATCAGTGTCGTTGTCTAGTAACCAAGGAGGGAGCGGTTTAGGACCATCTTCTTTCTGCTGTTTAGTCTCGAAGCCGCCACCTGCCTCATCTTCCTTTTCCTCTTTATCTGGTCCAGCATCTCCACCAGCCGTTACTACGATTGGCTTCTCTTCGGACACCTTTTTCTTTGCAAAAAGAGAGGATCCCCAGTCTAATTTAGGGAATGGAAGAGGTCCATCAAAGGGATTTTTTTTGTTTTCGAATACTGGCTTCGGTTGGGCTTTCTTCGTCTTTCGTGACTTGGCTAAAATTGCTTGCATATCGTCCTCGCTATCACTGTCTTGATCTTTTTCCGTTGTGATTGGAGCTTCTTGTCGTTTTGGGACGGCAGCATTGGCCCTATTGTTTACAATATGTGCAATCATTGAGCCTCCGCCGCGACCAATAGGCTTAGGGGCTTCCACCGCGACTTGAGCCCACTCTGGTTTCTCTCGAGATTCATCTTCGACATCTGATCCCTCGTCGGGCCCTTGGCCAATACCGTGCTGATTCTGTAATGAAAGAGCAATAGCAAGATTCAGATCATGCTCCTCTTCAGGATGCATCAATTCCATAGGCTGTTCGTCGAGCAAGTTCACCGCCGGCTCTAATTGTCCATCGACAAACAGGGAACCCTCGCCAGCATCTTCATCAGCAGCTCCCTGTCTGTTGCTTGAATAGAACTGTTGTCGTCGGCTAGTAATATCCTGGGCAACCTCAAGGCCCGCAACAACAGATTGTGATAGTTTTGGCAATCGGTTAATGCCTACAATCGGCACATCTTCGAAATCTTCTTCTTCTTCACTCTCCTCTTCTTTTGTCTGATAATGGAATTGGATGGCATCCACATCAATTGGCTTGTGAGCTTCTCCAACGTCCTTTTCTTTGCTGACTACTCCGAGAGCCCAACCTCCCTCTACGCCTTCATTCTTGACCAGGATGTATTCTCGGTCCTTTTCTCCAGCGACTCGAGCATTGACACTGAGTGTTAAATCAGTACCCAGCATTCCGACTTCATACATAAGCCGCTGTGTGAGATGATTTCTCTCCTTAACCCTCTCGATCTGAAATCTCGAGAATGCCATGCGATCAGGGAACATGTCGTCGAGCTGTTCTTTGCTCAAACCCATTCTGAGGCGGCTCCTCAATCTAGCGGCATTGAGAATATTGTATCTATCCGGTGGTGGGAGGCTTTTGAAGAAGTCACCATCAAAATCAATCTTGCTAAAGTCGTATAGATTGATATCCTCTCCGTTATTAAATTGCCGCGCATACTCTTCCAGCTCTTCAACACTCATGATTCGAGGATCATCCGGCTTCCCCATTGATGCTATGCCGTTTTCAAGCTCTGGCAAGTGATACGCATCTTGCTTGTAGAACTTGCGGTTCCGCATTCTCTCCTGCTGGGACATACCAATCTCATCGACATAGACCAGTTTGCTGACATCAGGAATGACTTCCTCCTCCTCTTCCGCTGCCCTAGATGCTCGTGGTCTTTCATTTTCTTTCCTGCGTTTTTCTTCTTCTTCTTCCGCAAGGCGCTGCATTTGGATAGCCAGGAGCTTTCCTGCCGTCCTGATGGCATCTTCTCGCCTTCCCTCCCGTCTTTGCTTACGCTTCTGGATAGTTGCTCTCTTTAGTGCTGGGGCACCGCCATCAAACACAAAGACCGGCAGAATGCCAAACCAGAGGAGTTTGCAGATGCGCCGGAAGAATCCCACGATATGGGAGTTGCGAAGCGCATTACCTTCCTTATCACGAACAGCCTTGAGAAATTGATAGATCCATATCGATGCATCTACTGCAAGTCGCTTTCTATTAAGCGTTGCAAGATTGGTAGGCCGTGCACATGGCTGGATCACGGTCCAAAGACCGTTAACGCCCATGGTGACAGCACGGGCTTAGTGACGGCCCGCGACTGATTGTATTGGCTAGTGAAGAGGAGGGAGCATTTCGATGATAATTGCGCGAGCTCAACTCGCTTTAAATGCAATCCGTAGAGGCGGAAAGAGAAACTAGTGTCTTTTATACAAGAATGCGACGAAGAGAGGTTCAAGATTCACGATGCGTTGATCGATTCCCACAGTGACGCTATAGGCAGAAGAGGGTGGAGCATGCAGGGTCCCTAAAATCTTATCCATTGGCCCACTGAGCTTATCGCCTTCGGAGATCCGCCAAGGAACTTGAATAGCGATCCGCTGCACCTTTTCCTCCAAGCTTCGAATCCTCTTGCTCCTCCATCTTTGAGCTGCTCTAGGCTAAGGCTAGTCCTCGCAATGGACAAAGATGAGGCTCACGACTATCTTTCGTCGCTCCTGAATCAGAATCTGCGCATCCACACCACCGATGGCCGCATGTTCCGGGGAACTTTTAAGTGCACAGACCCGGTTTGTCTCTCCCCCGCGCCAAAACCATGAGCGTCGCCTTTTCATCATGCCCTGGAATGCTAATCCGACCATCGGTGGTATAGGACATGAACCTTGTGTTGGGCAATACGCATGAATACCGACAGCCTTCGAAAGAAGAACTCAGCGCCGCTGCGGCAAACGCTTCTGGCGACTCGGTCTCTCTAGACATGACGTCTCGATACCTCGGCCTCATTGTCGTTCCCGGGCAGTACATTGTGAAGATGGAAGTTGAGCAATTTTTGAGCCAAATGAAATCCTAGTTGGCATTATTTTACGAAGGGAATACTGTATCAATATGTTTTTACACAGTTATGGGATGGCAACTATGATTTTCACTGCAATTGCGGGACGGCGTTTGAGCGGTTGACATCTACTCGAGATGAGGATAAAAGGACCACCCAGAGCTGGGTACATAGACGTGTATATTTAAGGAGTAATTTCATCCAGATAAAAAGATTTTACAACTCACACAAAGGTATTAGTGAATAGCCACGCGCCAAAGAGCTATCCGATAGAGTATTAAAGCAAATTTACCCAGCCAAGCGATCGACCCAGCCTTGTCCAAAACTCCTCCGCCAGGTTAGCGGCATTCAAATCGACGACATTATTGGTATTAGCCCCTGCTTTCCAAGCCCGAGGACCTCATTTACCTGCCCCTAGCTTTTGTTTTTCTTTAGTTTTTCTTTTCTTCGTTGTGTAATATGTTGCCGGGCGTCTTAAGCCGCGAGAACTTCTTGGGATCGGCCTCGTGTCTCACCATTCATACCACCGTCACTGCCTAGAACAGAGTGGTGACGCTCCTCCTCTTCCTCCTCCTCCTCTTCTGCCTCGCTTTCATTTTCTGGGCCTCGCGCTTCCCATGACTGGTTGTCATTCAGCGGTACATCCTGGTGAGATAAGTCGTGGCCCTCTTCTCTGGCTTGGATAGTATTACGGCGTCGTTGAGACAGGGTTCGGGATCGGGTAGAGAGCTTGGAGCTCACGGCGGCATTGGCGGTAACCCAGTTGGTGAGAGCATCCTCGCAGTCTTGGATGATGGCCTTGCTGGCTTCATAGCCGTCGTACGCCGCTCGGGTTTCGCCAGGAGTAACGGGAGTGTCGTCGATCAGCTCGAGGAGATGTTTGCCGTAGCCAGCGATAATGGCAACCTTCTCGCAGTGTTCGCGAAGGGCATCGAACTGGTAAGAATAAGCAGCTTTGACCTTTTCGCGAGTGATATTGGAGAGCTGGGCCTCTGCCACGAGCGATTCGGCCTCGGCGCGGACTAGCTCCTGTTCCAGTACCACGATCTTGGGAGAGTTGGGTTCCTTGTACTTTAGCTGAGCGATCTGGTCGGTGATTTTTTGTTTACCTGGCTGCGGTCAGCATGGAGTGGAAAGTATACATCAAATGCACGGTTTGCCTCACGGTCTCGGCTAGGCTGGACAGATGCTTCGATGTTACGAATGCTCTTCATGGTGATGCGATATTGGTCGTATCGGTCGACGTATTGATCTTCAAGCTCGCCGATTTCGTAGAGGAGAACGCCGATCTTGTCGGTGACGTCAGAGACATCTTCGTCGGTAGCCTCACCCCAAAGGGATAATTGTTGCTAGAAAGACGTGAGCCACCATAATTCTTGATGAGAATGATCAAGACGGCAATGGGGGAAAACAAAACACATACGGCAACGTCCATGCGCTCCCTGGCGACAAGCTCCAAGCTTCGCATAACGTTCTTCTCCATCTTGACGAGCTGAGATAATTTCTTGGCCAGATCTGGCCCAAAGGCGCCACCAGCTCGGCCGCGGAGAGCATGGCCTGCCTCATCAGTTAGTAGATGCCAGTAGCGTTTTGCCCTTGAGGCAGATACGACAATAGGAGCCAGGATCGATGTGAGAGCCATCTCAATCAACCCTGTTGTGGAAATTGTTGCGTAAAACACCGTCGCAACACTCACCCAAGCTTCCCTTCCCGAAGAAACGACCAGACTTGGTGGACGATGGGGGCGGCGGCGGACTCTATCCACCGACTGCGTCAGTGTATATACGCGGCAGTGGGACACGATGAAAGTAACTCCGGATCCTCCATACCTGGAGCTGCGATGCCGTGGGCGCGCGGGTCTGGCGCATAGAATACGTTCGGTGCATTATGGCGGTGTGGCTGAGCGCTAATAGATGTTGCGATTGTAATTAACGAAGCCTGTATAGCTAGAGAAAAGAGCGATGGTGCTACGATAGGGATTGAGCACACAGGAAGGGGACAGCAGCGGTGTCTGCAGCAGTAATACGAGGGGGAGAAAAAAGATGATCTGACGTGGGAGGGGATGGACGGGGAGAGTCTAGGTGATTATAAGAATGCCCGGGATAATGGCTGGGCAGATTTTACGCGGAGCTTGCGGATCGTCATCGGCGTGCACAGCTGTTGCGCTGTAGCTACGTCATGACAGTGACGCCCCAGTCGCCCATAGCCATTGCAGCTCGGGAGCCTGTTTGAGCCTTAATAGAGGGGAGCTCAAAACTTAACATTAGGCCTAGCAGCCATCAGTACTAGCGCTGGGCTCTGCTCAGTGGCCGCTGTGGGTTCACCAGCGTCTACGTCAGATCAGGGTCCGGGACCTACGGACGATCGTGACTAAGGCTCACCTGTAATCTGCAATGCGTGTCTCAAGCCTTCTGCTGGATTGGAACGTCCTTGACACCGCCAAGCCCCGCGGGCTGAGACACAGCACCGTCAGTTGGTTTGCTGGCGGTGGTGGGCCAAGCCGCATTTGGCTTGAGATGTTGGAGAAGCCGGGCGATGAGCGATGCTAGCGTCAACCTAGGTGTAGCGAATGACGGAGTTGACACAAAAACGCAAATTGGTTTTCCAATTTTCTTGCTTTTTTATTGTTGTTGCTGTGTGCTCCAAGGAGGAACCATGTCTCAATTTGGTGGGTGAGACACAGCAGGTAGATGCAAGAGTAGCGATTCATGTCTATCAGTGATGCCGTCATACCATCATCCAGAGCAGCTGCTGTGCCTCGGCAGCACAGCGCCTGCTATTGAATGAGCACTTGTCTGCGTGATTCTGCTTAGCCTTAATTGGGGAGAAGAAACTGATAGCCTTCCACCGCATATTTTGGTGCAGGCGAGCGGCTACTCCATGGTCATCTAAAAGGCAAAGCTCCTCTAGACCAAAACTCAAAGATGTGCGGGATGTGCACCGTATCACTCGATGTCGATTGGCCTAATGCCAAGTAGGGGTTCGACTGCAGTAAAAGCTCCCGCAGTGGGGTGTTCGTCATCAAGATGGGGGTGCGTGTGCAGCCCAGCTCTGTACTTCCTTGTGTACTGTTTTGCGGCTGTAGTACGAAGTACAGGCATCGGCATCTGCTGTTGGCATGGCGTAGGCAGGTCAGATGCAAAGTCTACAAACGCTGCAGTTAATCCCTGAT
This sequence comes from Trichoderma hamatum GD12, assembly GCA_000331835.2. Taxonomy (NCBI): domain Eukaryota; kingdom Fungi; phylum Ascomycota; class Sordariomycetes; order Hypocreales; family Hypocreaceae; genus Trichoderma; species Trichoderma hamatum. The sequence goes on from ANCB02000239.1 coordinate 39,570, forward strand.
CTTAAGAGTGCTGTTTCTCAACCGGAGTGTCTGTGCTGGCTGTCAAACCCATATCTAGACGAGCTCCATTCAGACGCTCATGCAGGTACAAATTATGGTGCTCCACATCCGCGATGCTGGGACCGGCCGGGTACGTTGAGCACCTAAATCGATTGGAAAGCTACTATCATACATTTGTACTCCTGGTTGGCTGATGGGCATGAAGCTTCAGCTAGAATGTTACATGTCAAATGTCCAAAACGGATATTCGTTTATGATAATTGATAATTGAAATCTATTTAGTGAATGGGTTTCCACGATTAGTACTTCTACATCTCCCGGAGCACTCTTTGCAAGTAGAATGACTGTATAAAGCCTAATAGTACTAAGCTTCTTGAGGAGATCTTCTATCGTACGTAGGCTTTGTCAGCGCCCAATTATCATAATGAGTGGCTCCAAAAGAGAAGAGAAAAAAAGACAGAGAGAGAGAGAGGTGGGAAATCCCATGGTATGAATTGTACGGATAGTCGATAAATACACACCTCCAAGCAATAATTAATCTGCAGCGTTGCTTGAAACTTTCTTTGAGCAGCTTCTCGCATGAAAGCACTGCGGCCAACGCGCTCTCCGAATTGGGGCTAGCTCTGCAGCTTTTCTTTGTGGACTCAAAAGGGTAAAACTCTGACTAATCTGCATTGCAGCCAACCAGGGCTCGCGTGCCCAAGGTATTCAACGCGGTTTCGAAGCATTTCGATTTCGCGGTTCCCATAATCTCGTGCGCCGAGATTCACAATTGTTAGCGGGACGACCAACAACTGCCATGCACTGCATGGAGATGCTCTGCTGAGGGCCCCTTTGCGTCGTAGCGGTCATCGCGGATAGCTGCCGCCTGGTCCGGGTTTTTGTGGCTTCATGTTGCACGACGCAGGAATCCATCCATACATGTACTACAGCGGCCAACTCATTTCGCCAAAATCTCCATCAAAGCCCATTGTCAGCCAACCTCGCATGATTTACGCCGAACGCTTACCCGCCTTGATGAATGGGACTCTCATGGTCGATGCCGTTTTAATTTCGTGCTTTGATTTACATTGTTGATCTGCGTCTTTATTTCCAGCCTTCTTGTGCCAGGTTTCTCATGCAGACTCGCTTGCGTATCTTGGCCGTTCATTCATAGTCGAGTCTGCCGCATCTCTCACAATCCCTGCTCCCGTACGCCCGCTGCAGAAGAGGGAGCTCACTTGTCCAGTGATACACGACGGAGTCAAAGTCGTTTGCAGCGCAAAGGGTGTTTTAATATCGAGAGACAAGGATGATGCCCCACGGAGCCATAAACCGCGACTCAGCACTCACGAAATCGGGAGATGGCGAACCAAGCCACTTGTCCCGTCCAGACTTAATTAGCCGCAAGCTGCCGCCGCCATTTGGCGTCGCGGCTTCACCTAGAGGCCCCATCAGTCCTCCTCCTTTGAAGAGAAATTCTTTTTCTGCTCCCCCTGCGCCTCTGGGTCCCTGCACAAGTGAGGTCAATAGTGAGACTGCCAGCGATTGGGCTCCTCAAGCGCTCCCTGATCGCGCGTCCTTGCCCTTGGCAGACCGCGTTTCTGAATATGCGCCAGAGGCGCCAAAACAATCTGGTGACGCATCAAACACCAACCCGGCGGGCAATATGACGCCCCCTTCACCAACAACCCCGTCGCGAGAGCGGCAGCATCAGCCAGAAGTAGTACAGACCCCCAGAACTGTTCCTATAACAGAGTGGACTGTCCAGAAACTTGCCAATCAGCTAAGAACGTTCAACCAAGAGGTTCGGAGAGACCACTCTCAGCTCGTCGCGCATGCAATTGAGTCCGCAAAATGTAGAGAATGGCGCACGCATCATGGCTTAGATCTCTTTCGGAACCTCCAGCCTCACCCAAATCCAGAAATCAAAGGCAAGCAAGTCAAAATCAGGTTCAAGGTCAGCTACTCAACATCGTTCTACCCAGTCTTTGAAATTTGCGTTTATTGACTCTCCTGGCCCAATAGCACAACAAAAATAAGAAGGATTATCGGGATATACGTTACAATGTGGTTTGCATTAAAACTAACAAGGACGCTGTTCCTTCCTATCGGTTCCATCATGTGGAAATCAAGAAGAATGTCTTGATGCCCAACACCATGTTGACGTTTGTCCCCCATTTACGAGATCTTGAGGGGTCTGAAGAGGCCAAGTACAACCTTTGGCTTAAAGAGCTGGAGGACATTGACCTCAAATCGGGGTTTAAGCCCATGAATCGCGACGAGAAACATGTGGCAATTATCCAAGCCGAACGCGCTGCAGCCCTTTCTCTCTACTTGGATATGTGGCTCAAAGAACTCAATATATCATTCTGCAACAAGTCCACGCTCATCAAATTCATGAAAAATCTAGCATCTGACGACTCCATGACTCCTCGACAAAAGGCAGACCTTCTAAGATCCAACAACGATGGGAATGCTCTAACACCAGAAGCGCAGCTAGCGGCAGACATGTTCAAGGATGCATTCCAACTGGTCTTTAAGGAGAATCAAGTGGACTATAAGCAGGTTGAACTACGCAAAGTTCTGTTTATTGATGGATCTGCTGATGGCGCCATGGACAATAAAACCGCGGCCAAAGAAGTCGCCGCGGTTCAGCAAGACAATGAAGACGAAATTGCCGAATCCAATCTGGCCACGTACTGTATTTTGGGATGTCTCATTTGCTTTAGCCATTCTTGCGACCATGGCGAGTATGACATCAAGAACTGGAAACGCACGTTTTCCTTGTCGTCTTACGCATCTTTGTCGGAGGTTTTGGAGAGGAAACGAACAGCGGCAGCTGGAGCAAATAATATTGCAAATGAGCCTTGCGAACGGAGGTGCTATCGGCTGAAGCTCCCTCCCGACCCGACTGCAATGATGAAGCCATGGTCTGAAGATGAACGCATTCTCCTGCGCTCTTTGTACGTCACGACGGATTTCAGCAAAACTAAAATAGATCCCATCTGCCTGGCCACCGAATTCCTAAATCGAAACTGCGATGAAGTATACACAGAATTTCAGTCCTTGAACATCAGGATGCCTGAATTGGAGCCCATGGAACCTCCTCGACTACGAAACATATCATGGTATGACCGTAAGCGGAAGATGCTCTTGGGAGACTGGCAAGATCATACAATTACACATGAGCATCAGCGGCGGGAGCTGCTGGAACCTTGCTCTCATGACGGCCCATGTGCTCCAAAAATATGCCCATGTGTAGATGCGGGGGTTTTGTGCGAAAGATTCTGCGGCTGTACAGAGGCAAATTGTTCTTATAAATTCACAGGTTGCGCCTGTCATTCTCAAGGCAAATCATGCCTCACGAAGCCCTGCATATGCGTGCAGCTCAACCGGGAGTGTGATCCCCAATTGTGTGGCTCATGCGGTGCTTTTGAACGTGCTGATCCTACAAACGCGGACGACTATTGGCTGCACTCTACAGGATGTCAAAATTGCGATCTACAACGTGGCCGGCACAAGACTGTTCTTCTTGGGCAGAGTCAACTCGAAGGAGTTGGCTACGGACTCTTTACTGCTGAAGATATTGCCCAAGACGAATTTATTGTCGAGTACGTTGGTGAGCTGATCACCCACGATGAAGGTGTCCGCCGAGAGGCAAGACGTGGCGACGTATTTGACGAGTATTCCAACATATCATACGTATTTACTCTACTCGAAAACGAGGGTATCTGGGTTGATGCTGCTATTTACGGCAATCTGAGCCGATATATCAACCATGCCTCAGAACATGACAGACAAGGGTGCAACATTACACCGCGAATTCTCTATGTCAACGGCGAATACCGAATCAAATTTACGGCTTTGAGGGATATCAAGGCTGGGGAGGAGCTCTTTTTCAATTACGGAGAAAATTTCCCAAATCTTACCAAGAAACTTCTTGATCACAAATCTGGAGAAAAACCAAAGGTGCCTAGAAAGGCTGGCCGGCCAAAACGAGCCGAAACAGGTGATCGAGTGGCGCGGAAAGTGCCTAAAATTGAGCACAAAACAGCCGGAAGACCACCAAAATCGAAAAAGAACAAGCAAACTACAGCGAGGTCAGTAGGAAGGCCAGCAGTAGGAAGGCCAGCGACAAAGGTGGCGGAAATTTCGGCAGCCTCAGACGAAGAATCCGCAGCTGTCAGGCGAATGATTGAAGAATCCCACTCCCGCAAGCGAAAACGCCATCATTCAACTGACTCTGAGGAGGAGGAATATCAACCAACCGGTACAGAGGCGGCATCACTTGCTGAATCCGGTCTCGACTCCGAAGGAGGGCCACTTCTTGGCTCGAAGCGACTGCGGAAAACAACAAGATCCCAGAGAACCAAAGAGCAGGATACGCCTGTAAAGGCGCCGGTAGCGGACGAACCAAAGCCGCGAAGTAAACGCGGAGGTGCTCGGCCTGGAAGTGGACGGCCTAGGAAGCATCCTCGAATCGTCCCTAAACCAAACAAAGCGTCTGCTCAGTCTTCTCAGTCTTCTCAGCCTCTTCAATCCAATCTAGCCGCTTCTCAGGAGTCTCGGTCTGAACCGGAATCACACATCAACGCCTCTGCTCTCACGCATACGCCTGCGTCTACTCCCGGCGCAACACCGAAGTACACCAGAGCGAGCCGAGGGCATGAACCTGAAGATGCTATTGAAATTGAGGATAGTGAGGACCAAGATGTAGTATTGAGGAGTAGGACGTCACGGAACAGACGTCTACCTGCTAAATTCAGAGACGAAGAATCATTGCAATGATGTTAAAGGGAGACTGGTTGTAAAACACACAATATGGAATTACTTGCCTATAGACCAATCACGTAGGCTGGCCGGCGTCACGAACTGAATTAAAGAGTGTAAATGTAAAGGGGATAGCATTTTTTGGGTTTGTATGAATTAGAAAATAATGTTTATAATGAAAAAATGAAGGCCAGATTTGATATCTGTCCTCATAACTAAATGAAATTGTAGGGAGTAAACCATGAAACAGACGGCAAGCATGTGATGGTGATACGTATGAAAAAACGTATGTTCGGGCAAAGGAATGTGGCGCAGTCGTAGGTCCTGTTGTGCCTTGGTCAGAGCCCTGCTGCATACTAACAGCATACATACGACATCAAGTAAGCGACCGCTGGATCACAGATTGTGTTTGCTGATAGAATTAGACATATGAGTGGACAGGCAATTAAACGAATGTAATTTAGAGATGGCCAAAACATATACAGCCTTGTCGCTAAAATATAAGCACTTTCCCAGCAGCTGCCTGATGCCAATCCGCTGAAAGCTGGATTGAAACAAGCCACATTTCTGTAGCGGGGGCGGGGGCCGAGTAGCCACAAAACGATAAACGATGACGTGGGCGATTGACGCAGAGCTGTGCAGCTGGGAGGTACCTGAACGAACCCACATACTCAAAACGAATAACTGAACACTTTGCCTGGAAATTCGACTTGTCTTTCTTTTTTTGATCTTTCCATATCCTCCCGCCTCCATCAAACTGCATATAGAACTGCTAAATCTAGCAGATTCATCACGTTTTCCTTCATCTAAACCGATTCCCTACTTACTGCGCTCTGCCGAATTGAGGCTGCTGCCGAGCTCTCTCGGGCATCTTCCGCTACCCCCGCCGAAAATAAAAAAGCGAAATCGTAGCTCACAGCTGGAGGCCATTGCCCCGACATCACCATGACGCTCTACTACAGTCTTGTACGTGTCTTTGATAGCTGCGAAGCTGAAATGATTGATTGGGCTAACTAGCTACAAGGTGTTTGCGCTCCTCATGGGCGAGATGGGCTTGTTTATGCTGCTACTTGTGCCGCTACCATTCAAGATCAAGCGAAAGATCTTTACGTGAGCCTTCTCTACAGAGCAGCTTTAGACAATTTGATGCATATGCTGACGTGGCGTTTCAACAGCTTCATCTCCGAAAGCCCGCTCGTGGCCAAATTGCAGTACTGGATGAAGATCACCTTTGTCTTCATCCTGATATTGTTCATCGACAGCGTCAACCGAGTGTACAAGGTCCAGGTCGAGCTTATGGCTGCGCATGAGCAGAGCGCCAAGGGAAAGTACGTGTTTTGATTTGATTTAGATCTGGGCAGTGAAAGAGCAACCCTATAGAGTCAACTTGCTAACGGCTCTCTTAATAGTGCCGCCGCGATCATGGGATCCGAGCGTCTCGAGGTCCAGGCCCGCAAGTTTTACTCTCAGCGCAACATGTACCTCTGCGGCTTCACGCTATTCCTCTCATTGATCCTTAACCGCACCTACGTCATGATCCTTGAGGTGATGCGCCTGGAGGACAAGGTGAAGATGTATGAGGGCACCAACAAGAACGCCAAGGAGAGCGAGAAATTGGCCGTTGCCGGAAAGCCTGGCGAGCTGGCTGCTCTCCGGGAGAAGCTCGAGAAGAAGGAGCAGGACCTCCAGAACCTGAAGAAGCAGGCTGAGCAGCTGAACAAGGCTTATAATGAGCTCAGTGATAAGTACGCCGCCACTCAGGTTGACGGCGAGAGCCGCAAGTCGAGATAAGCAATAAAATATTGCTCCTACAAAATTTGTGGGTTATAACAAGGGCCGGGTATTACAGTGAGAAAGAAGAGACTCGTAGTCTTACGGGATATCCAATCCCGCCCGGCTGATTCGCTAGCTCTTCCTTGTCTAGAATACTAGATGTATCACTGTAGTAGATGGCTAAAGAATGACAAAAGTTGTCTGGATGATGGTGTAGGAGGGCCTGTGGCACATGCATGGTTGTTTGGTATTAGTCGCATGATTGACTCTGTAAATTAGTCGAGCCAAATTCACAGCTTTTCTTTTGACTCATCTCAATTGATTCTATCGAGTATATATCACGCATACCTTCTTTGGCGCTTCATCCTTGTTTCACGCTTCTCCAATGATAAACATACAAACAATTACTTATTGATTACCTTCCAACAGAAAACATAACTTCGCCAATATCACCACCATTACTTCCTGAGCCGTTTCGACCGTCTCACAGATGAGTTTTCCTCAGTCAGGGTCTTTTCCTTTTCCTCTGCCTTTGTGTCTGTTTTCACATTTCCTTCATTAGAAGTTGTCTTTCGCTTTTTAGACTCCGAGGTGGTTGAATTTGATGCTTTTGCCGAGGCATTGGTCTTTGCTGTATCCTTTGCTGTATCTGCCTCTGAATCTTTGGCAATGCTTGACCCTTTCATTAAAACATACGCCACTTTTTCAATGTCCGTCGCCGACACATCAAGCCTTTTGATCAAAGCTCCCGCCTCATCATGCAGGGTCGTGTACTCATCGATGTTGTACTTGATAGTAGCTTTCTTCCCACCGCAACACAGCCAGTAGAATGCCTCATCGGAGAAGAAGATGACGTTTTGGGCGTCGTGCACGGAAAGGAGGAGAGAGGCCGTGGCGGGGCCGATGCCCTTGAGCTTGGCAAGGGACCTGACTGTGCCTCTGGCGTCCTTTGATGTGGTGTAGAAGTTCCGGGCGAAGTCGAGCGTTTGGGCGACTGTGTCGGGGGGGTTGGCGGAGACGAGGGACAGGAGTTTTGGGCGAAATTTGCCGTGCCGTCTAGATGTTTAAAGAGGTTTCTGTCTTAGCTTGTGCATGTATATAGTAAGGCTGTGTAGAATAAGGTATGAGATGAGAGGGGTGTCTTATACGAGTGACGATGTGTATGTGCAGCTCTTGTGATCGCGATGGGTGAACAATAGTGGCAGTAAGTGAAAATGGGCATGGTAACCTACAGCTTCCATTCTACCAGCGTCTTGATATCTTCAAGTTCCATATCTCGCTTTGGATTCTTCAGGTCGAATGTCTCTACGGCATCTACATAGCGGAAGCGATCCAGCTCTGAGAGCGTCCTTTGGCCATCTTTGGCTATATTCACGCGCCGCGTTTTCCACCCATGTTAGCCAAAAGGATCTCTCAAATTTTTCTCTTCTTTATTCCTTTATTCAACATTGATTGGTATTGAACATTGAACACCATTTAGATGAAATAAAGCTTGAGAGAGTGTTGGACGTACCGCCCTTGGACTCTGACAGGGCTTCCAGGAGAGCTGGGTATCGACTTAAATGAGACGCGAACTGCTCTTTTGTGATTTCATTGTGGGGTATTGCGGCTGAAGAGGCCATTGCTTTCTTGGTTAATGTGGAATGAGCAGTATTAATATTCCGGGAGAAGACACCGACAGCTCTTCTGAGCATGAGCAGTAATACTGGATATTCTTGTGGATGGGAGACCGCTTTGCTGGTAGTTGCACTGACGTTGAATGAAGCCCTGAAGCTTATGTTGGCACGCGTTTGTCCAAGACCAGGCAAGGGTAGCTAAGCTAGCCCGTGCGCCACCGCGGGCACCACGCTATGTTTGCCGGAGAATTAATTCTCTGGGATCGCGCCCGCTGGTGATTACGATTACTCATGACAGCATGGACGATTTTGACAAGGCGGCTGCTTTGGGTAGTAATATCAGAGACCGGCCTAGATGCCCGTCTTTCACTATACACTGAATCCGCATCTGGTTTGAAGGCAGCGTTTGTAGGCTCTCTAGTCGAGGCAATCTCTCACAGAGCTGCATCGTACAAAGAAGCAGGGGCCGTTTCTTGAAAACTCATTTGTCATGTTAAGAAGTGCTGAGTCAAAGTGCCAAGCCTCGCCTCGAAGATGTGGTAACCAGCGGGCAAATCGGTGATACCACCAGGGAATATTCTCTATTAGTCGCACTGCTATCATTACCTTAAAACAAAGCTTATTAGAAAGGTATAGAGTGGATAAAAGTTATCCAATAGCAAGTAAGAATGTGTCTGTAGATGGTTGGCAAAAATATGATTACATTAAGAGAGAAATAGAGAGGAAGCACAGGTATATCCGGTTGTTAAAAGAAGATTAATGTTTTTTTGCGGTATCAAGTCCTCGCTATTTTTCTTCTTAAAGGTTCCCAATCTTGTCTGCTGTGGATAAAAAGACCCCTCGCCTCGCGACTCGCACCTCGCGTTTATTTGCCTTTTACCTCCGGTTCCTCTCTTCTGTATCACACATTCCAGATGACAAATGCTGCACCATCGCAGATCATTACATGCATGGCCGCAACTATTCTCCTCTGCTTAATAAATACTCTCTCCGTATCTGATTAACATCATGCGGTATTACAAAGTCCGCTTCGACTCGGTATTTCTCAACTCTCCTCTCCGCCTCGGTGTGCTGGCAGCATAGGGGAATACGAGTCTATGTCCGGAGCTAGCCTGTTTCTTATAATGCGAATATGACTAATTGACAAACATTACATCTCATCGTTGTGTGCCGTGCCTAGCTGTTAGACCTCCCAAACCGCGATTACGGCTTAAGTCCGAGGACAAGATATCGCTGGCGCTAGGCAAGCTTGAGTTTCAATTGCAGGGGGGCTTTTCTGTATCTGCGCGAGTCGTGAGCTGTGTAAGGGTAAAGAGAGAAAGGGTATAAAGATAGCAGGAGAGTCCTCTTGCGATTGATATAAGATAGAAGACAGTATAAAGAATCATATCTTGACTTGACTATATCCAAAACTCAACAAACGTCAAAACACCATGGCTCCAAGCGTTGTCCTTGTTACTGGTGCGTAAGCACTCAATCTAGACGATCCCGCCGGACTAAAATAAACTAACTCGTGTAATCAAAGGCGCCAACCGTGGCATTGGCTACGAGATTGTCAAGGCTCTCGTTGAGTCCCAGATCCCCTACCACGTCTTCCTCGCTGCCCGTGATCTTGAGAAGGGCAAGGCTGCCGCTGCCACGATAACACCTCGTGAGGGCAGCTCCATCTCGGTTCTCGAACTAGAAGTCTCTTCACCCGAATCCATCGCTAAAGCCGCGGCAACTGTCAAGGCCGAGGCGGGTCGAGTGGATTTCCTTGTCAACAATGCCGGTATCGTTGACGAGAGCGCTGATGCAATGACACGACTTCGCAACACGCTCGAGATCAATACCATTGCACCGTTCGCAGTCACCCAGGCATTCAAGCCTTTGTTAATAGTCCAGCCTGAAAATGAGGTCAAAGAGAAGCGAGTCGTCTATGTGTCGAGTGGATTGGGCTCCATCGCTGATAAACTGAACCCCGATTCCAAATACTATCCCGTTCAGGCTACTGAGTACCGCATGAGCAAGTCTGCGCTCAACATGCTTGCCGCATGCGATGGTTACGATCTGAAGGACCACGGCATCAAGGTCTTTGCATACGACCCCGAGTTTGTGGCCACGTCACTATCGATGTCGCCTGAAGAGCGCCGCAAAATGGGTGCGCTGGAGCCGAGTGTAAGTGGAGAGAGTTGCCGAGATATCATTGAGGGCAAGCGAGATGCCGATACAGCGAAGCTTGTCAGCATCAACGGGGCACATTGGCCATGGTAAATAAAATAAACAAAAGATGACCGAATATGATGATCAGATAGCGGCAATAGCAAGCGTAAATAAATAAAATTGGCTTCTTGATTAGATATTAGCCGTCTATTTTGGATGTTGTTTATGTTGTCCAAATAAGAGAAAATAAAAAATACACGATTTAAGCTAGTAAATCAACCACCAGTCTTCCTCCGCTAATTTCTCCAGATCTCATTCTATCCAAGCCCTTGTTAACGCCGTCAAAGCCACTCTCTACTCCTATAATAGGTGGCGGCTTGATCAGACCCTGCTCCAATAATCTTTCCAACCACAGCACAAGCGCTTCGCCTACGGCGGGAACAGAATGAAAGAGTTTGATAGGGACGGTGTGGTAAGCGATGCCCTCTGGAGCCGTTTCTTTGGGCAGTCCTGTCAACCCTACGAGGTGGGACGTCTGTGTCTTTGATTCCCGTGGTGTCTGGGGAGGTGAGGGCGGTGCCTCGTTGAGTCTCTTTTGGCGAGTAAGAGCTTCGAGTAAAACCGTAGCTGAGTCTCGCCCACGAGTATCAAGCGCGAAGCGAAGTTGACTACCAACGCTTTTGTTAATAATATCGACGGCACGGTCCGTATCATGGCTGTCGATGAGAAGGTCTGGCCTTTGGGCGGAACAGCCGGATATACGAAGACCATGCTTGGCTGTGTCGACGATCGTGATGACCTTGAGGCCTGCCAGCCGTGCGAGCTGAACAGTTATGTTGGCCGATGTCGATGATCCTGAGCAGTGAAGATGTATATTAGCATATAAAGGAAATTCAATATGCAAAACGAGGGATCGCATACCTCCCCACACAGCCACCCAGTCTCCTGGAACAGCCCTCTCATCATCTGTTATGCCGTAGAGGCATTCTGCCCTGACATCCTCCGGTATTGTTTCTGGTTTAACAGAACGAACGAGTTGTAACAAATCCGGTCCATCGAGGATAGATGCAAAGTCGATTCCCATACATATCCCTAGCGTAATAGCTGCTGCAGAGAATGCAACTCCTAACCCAGCAGCTTGTTGAAATGAAATAGAAGGAGGAATCCTTGCAACATTAAAGTCGGACGAAACAACGTATTCTTGGTAGGCAGCCTTTCTTAGATCACGATAGTCTGTTGAAATCACCAATACCTATTTCAGCCTTTTTGTTAGAACATGCTATATGCCGTCTGATATTTTCTTTTACTTGTGGATATCGTACCCGGTCTCCTTCTCTTAACCGAGAGTTCCTCTTAGGAGTGATAGCTACTCGTCCTGCTAGCTCTCGTCCGGCTATATACGGTAGAGTTGCGATACCAAAGTTATAATCTCTATATGATGGCCAGGTTCGTTAGCTTTGTCATTTCCCAACTGAGCGCTTGGAGGAATATGAAGAGGGGGTTCTTACGGCGCTTTCCAGTCTATCGGATTTAGACCTATTGTGTACGTTTGTATAAGTGTCTCGTCGTCCTCAACCAACAGCGGCACATCATAACCGTTAGTAATCTGATATGCCTGTCGCGGTCCGTGGAGAAGCAGGACAGTCTGTGCTTTCACCGAGCTTTCCGCCATGATGGTTTCAAAAGATGGCGATAAGAGAAGACGAAAATGAATCTATGAATAAACAAGATGGAAATCTAGAAAAGAAAAGAAGAAGAAAAATGTCAAAATTACAAATGCCGTGTAAAAGTAGCATCGTGCCGCCTTGCGCCTCCATCTCTTTCAGCCGGCCCCAATCTGCCAAAACTTCACCAAAGATGGCTAAGCAACCGATATTATTACAATTAGATGCGTTAGTGACCATCGTAGCCCCGATGATGCCGTTTTCGGAGGCATCTGATCTGGGTGCATCGCGCTGACGTCGTCGCTAATGCGGCGAGGGTATCACTGGCGAGGGGCTGGTTTTTGGGGAGGATTGCGTGATTGCTCACAAACATGGCTCATCTCCAACGGCGGCGTTTCAGAGCCCACTCAACTGCAGGTCACAGCATCAACCTCTGAGATTAGCACAATTGCAAATAATTGAAGAGACATGCGAAATAGGTAGTTTTACGAGAAAAGAGCGGCCACCATGCGTCGTTTATTAGCTGCTGGATCTCTTGTTCTGCTTTTTTCTCTTTCATGGATATTTAGCCTCGACTTACACGCACGCCGAAAGCTAAGACGGGCTTTGAACCAATAATTCAGCGGGCGCCCGCAGGATCTTTTCTTTTCCGCCTTGATCGGCCTTTTTTTTTCTTCTTAAACGCTTAATTTCAAAAGCTTAAACAAGCGGGAAAAATAACAAGGGCTCGTGATGGCTACCGTTGCTGATCTGCCTACTCCCCCGGCCACTGTGCAAGGCTCCCCGAAGCCTGGCCCAGCAGTGGCCGAGAGCGCTATCCCATCTACTATTCCGAAGCCTTATGAGGTACCCAAGATTGATCTTGTGAATCGCTTCATAGACCAGCCCAGAGAACTTAATGTCGTCGTCATTGGAGCCGGCATAGCGGGTGTGTTAGCGGGTATCTTGCTCCCGGCAAAGGTCCCAGGCATCAAACTCACAATCTATGAGAAGAATGCGGAAGTTGTAAGTTATAATGAAAATTTTTTGAACTGACAGAGCCTAATACTATGTGATTTAGGGTGGTACTTGGTTTGAAAACATATATCCCGGAGTGCGATGTGATGTGCCCGCTCATGCATACCAATCAACATTTGACCCAAACACACAGTGGACGGAAGAGTTCGCCCAAGGTCCTGAGATTCTGGAGTATTGGAAAGGATTATCCAGAAAACATGACGTGTACAAGTATCTAAAGCTGTCTCAGAGAGTCGATGGCTTGGACTGGGATCCAACTACATCTCAGTGGCTTATCAACGTACATGATCTGAAATCAGAGACCTCACGAGTTGAGAAGGCAGATTTTGTGCTCACAGCAATTGGAAGATTCAATGCCTGGAAGCTTCCAAACTATCCTGGCATCAACGATTATAAAGGCCTCTTACGGCATACTTCAAACTGGGACCCGACATTCGATGTCACCGGCAAGAAGGTTGCCGTCATTGGCAACGGGGCCAGTGGTCTTCAGCTCGTGGCTAATATTCAGAAGCGTGTCGAACGCTTAGATCACTACGCCAGAAACAATACTTGGGTGGCAGCATCATTTGCCGGACACGAGACATCTATCGAGCCAAAGACTATCCCTCAAGAGCTCCGTGACTCATTCAAAGACCCAGAGACTTATTTGAAGTACCGCAAGGAGATTGAGGGGCAATATTTTAGAGGTTTCCAGGGCTGGCTCAAAGGCTCAGAGGTCAACGATCAGGCAAAAGAAGTATTCACACAACTAGCCAAGACACGGCTAGCTGATAAGCCAGAGCTGTTTGAAAGAATCATTCCCGACTTTTCTCCTCATTGCCGTCGACTCACCCCTGGGCCAGGATATTTTGAGGCTCTCACGCAGCCTCACGTCGAGTACATCCAGACACATATTAAGAGATTTACCGAGACAGGTATTGAGACGGTCGATGGCAAAACTAGAGATGTCGATGCCATATTTTGCGCCACAGGAGCCAATTCCGATATGGCACCCCCTTTTCCTATCCGTTCAGGAGGTGCCAATCTGAGCTATGACTGGAGCCATTCAGGCACGTATGGCTTCCCTTACACTTATCTAGGAGTCGCCTCGCCAGGTTTTAAGAATCTTCTCTTTATCCACGGTCCAAGTGCCTCGGGGAGATCAGGCACCGTACCTCACAACTTGGAGAACCAAATCACCTTCTTTGCCAAGATCCTTCGCAAGATTAGCCGCGAAGGCATCAAGACCATTTCGCCATCCAGGAAGGCCGCCGATGACTTTACAGCCTACAACGACGCATTCTTCGAAACTACAGTACTGTCTGAGAACTGCAGTTCATGGTACAACGGCGGTGTACCGGGCGGTCGAATTCACGGCCTCTGGCCCGGCAGCGCTTCACACTTGACCGTTGTCCAGAGAGACCCACGGTGGGAGGACTGGGAGTACGAATATCTCTCGGAATCTGGAAACCGGTTTGCGTGGTATTTTGGCAATGGAAGCACCTACGTCGAGACCGATCCAAAGCTAGATGTAACTCCGTATCTCAGCGCCGAAGAGGCTGACTTGCGAAGCGTTCACGAGAACTGGTGGGTCATACCGTAGGCTACGAACCTCAGATTGGGAAAAGAAGCCTCCACAAAGGAGAAAACTCTAGTAATAGTCAAAGTTCGTTTGAGAAAGCCTAGATCTTTGTGGCTTTTAGCCGATGCTTACTTTTTGCCCTTGCGGCAGCGCCTATCTCGGCAAAGCACGTCGACAAGTGTAGATAATGGACCCCCTTCTCAGCTTAGTAGTGGCATATCTGTGCAAGATCTATGGGGTATTGCTGCACATGGAATCAAATTCTATGCGATCCATCTTTCTCATGGATTCTTTTATGTAGATGCATAGTAAACTAAATACACGAGGCTACAAGCTATGAGGTGCTCGAGCGGTGATATCAACATTGACAGAATAGCTTCATCTCTAAATTATTAACGCGTATTTCTATTTGTGTCTAGTTATACGTAAACTAGAATAATTTGTTCAGTATTCATTATCTGATTCTTTTTTTTTTTTTAAGTCCAGATTAATAGTTCTCACCATCTGAACCGCTCGGCGATGACGTGCTGGCAAGCATGCGTTTCGCAAGAAGCGCCTTAGACCCAGTCCATCGGTAGTCATAGACCCGATGTCGCAATCAGTCCGCGAATTGAACAAGAGATATGCGGGAGTTCAAGTACCGGCGGATTAAACCCTTTTGGAATAGTAAGAAACTGGCGTTGAAGATATGTGCTGATGCAGGAATTGATTGATATTGAGGAAGATGCCCGAGATTGAACACCTCCTTTGACGAGTTCGGTCACTCAGTTTTGGTGCTTCTCAGTATCTCTCAATAATTTTTTTAAGAGAAAAATAGTTCGCAATGTCGGATAAGGAGGACCATTTTACCTCCTCTGATGTGGCACCGCTGCCTAAGGAGCAGCGGCATCCAGGTAAAATCCATTGTGAGAAACTCAATGATAGGTTTTGAAGCTAATCACTTTTTTTATGTAGTAAAATGGTATCGATCAACCTTTTACAACATGACCATCCTCGGTCTCTGCAACTTGGCAGCACCAGGCATTTGGGGAGCCATGAACTCTCTAGGAGCTGGTGGAAGTCAGTCACCGCAGCTTGTAAACGCGGCTAACGCATTGACATTCTGCCTCATGGTCGTGTCGTGCTATTTCTCAAGCGTAATCATTCGCTATATTGGAGTCAAAGGTGCTCTAGTTTTCGGAACGTAAGTTTTATTCTTCACCTTTTAGCTGGTGCCCTGTGCTGAGAGACTCTGCAGAATGGGATACGCCCCATATGCGGCTGGCCTTTACACGAACAACAGATTTGGCACCACCTGGCTCGTTATTCTAGGAGCTGCCTTGTGTGGCATATCTGCAGGAACCTTTTGGGCTGTAGAGGCTGCCATTGCCATTGCTTACCCAGAGCCTTGGAACCGTGGAAAGTCTCTGGGCTGGTGGTTGACCTTTCGTGTCATGGGACAAATTATCGGCGGTGCTATTAATCTCGGCTTAGATTCAGACAGGAACACGGCAGGCAAAGTATCTTATACTGTCTACATAATTTTCATTACGATTCAAGCTGCTGGAGCTCTGGTTGCTCTGCTACTCAACCGGCCTCAGCATGTACAGCGTCAGGATGGCAAGAAGGTTCAGCTGGCTATTGTGGAAAACCCCTGGTACGAGATCAAGGCCACCGCCAAGGCATTCATAAGGCCTCAATTTCTCTTGATCGTCCTCTGGATTGGACAGGCCGTGTTTTCAGAGGCAGTTTATTTCACGTATCTCTCTTGTAAGGCCTCTCATGCTCGCCTTGCCATCTGCTCGCTTGCTAACTCTCCCATTCCAGTATGGTTCTCCGTCCGAGCTCGGGCCCTTGGCTCATTTCTGGGCGGCATTGTTGCTGTCATCATTGGAAATCTCACTGGTGTATGTCGAACTTGTGTCGCAATAAAACCTAGCTAACATATCTCGATATAGTGGTTCCTCGATCGTACCAAGGTGCCATTGAAGGTCCGCGCAAGATACACCTTCTGGTTCATCGTTGTAACCCAAGGCGCATGGTGGCTTTGGGCCACGGTGCTTTCCACACGATACAGACGTACTCTGCCTTCGTATGACTGGGAAGATTCTGGCTTTGGGTCAGGTTTCGGCGTTTACATCTTCCTGACCTTTGGATTTCAGATCAATTATCTCTTTCTGTAAGACATATTCCAGATATATCGTTTGTTAATTCATGACTAACGCACCTTTAGCTACTTCATTGTCACCCACTTGGCCAAGGACCAGGGCGAAGTTATCCGATACGCAGCCCTCCTACGAGGCACCGAATCTGCTTGGCAGGCCGTTAGTTATGGCCTGACCTCTTTAACGGTATTTGCGCAAGTTGGTGGAATCTACATGAATTTTATCTTGTGGGCTATTGCCATTCTGCCAGCATGGCTGGTCGTACGACATATTGGCAACAAGGACGGGCAGTGGGATCAAGAGTCGAGAGGGTCAGATGAATCTCCAGAAGTTTTGACTACCGAGGAGACTGTTGCTCCATCAAAGGCTCATGAGGCATAAGATGAAATGATGTACATCTACCCCTAATACATACCTAATATCTCTTAGCTATACTTAATCCTCTGCTACTCTATTCCCTGTTATGATGGTACTATAGTCCTATAATCAATATCATCAAATGCAAGTTAAGATACAGTGTAATTAAACCGACCAATGGCTACAATTTTTTATTAATATAAATATAATGAAAGACGCTTTTTCTTCTAATACGCCGAGAGGTGTATTTATTGCGTAACATTAATATACACAATCATCTAGACAATATTCACAAGCTGATTCAGTCATACTCAATCATAGTTATAGCAACGTAGGATCAATTATATGTAATTGCATCTCGAAATATTGCCTAATGCGGAAATATCTTCTTTACTTCTCGATGGAGCGATACAAGACCCGTCATCTCGGCCAACTGCATCAGCCCATCTCAGCAAAGCCAAGGCGAGAGATCGCCGACATAGGGATGTGAAAGCACAGCTCTTTGGATATTGATTGGACCGATGCTTTCTCAGAGATTGGTCATTCGGCGCATGAACCATGAGATGTATAATGCCCGCATGTGGACTCCCCGCGGTTATCTAGCCTTGCGTCTCCGTATTATTCCCATTTCAGCAAAATATACGCACTTTTAACGAAGCAAGTCTCGAAATAATTATGGGCTTTGCTACGTCTAATCAAGCTTACTCTACATTAGCATCGCTAGATATCTTTAGCGCGTTTCGTTCCGAAGTTGTGGCCGTTTTTAAAGGTCGTTGCCCAATGGCGGTATCCCCACCCGCACTGACGTGATTTCTGGGAAGCTTAGAGCTCGTCTCCACGGCCACGCATCGCCAGAACGGGTAATTTGGGAAGCTGTTTGGAGAGCTTCAGTCTGATAGGCGAATCTGTTCAACTCTGCCGTATTTACCCAGGACTGCAATCGTTCGAGATCAACGCTTGGGGCGAGAGGGGCCGTCTTGCGTGATTGTATCACTCGAATTGCATCATCCTCTCTGTCACTTAACTCTTACACGGTCGTGGCCGGAAGAGACCGAAGATCGGACATGTGATTTAGACGGTCATTTAGAATGCGTGTGATATCGCGGCAGTATAACTAAGCAGTATGAGATGGCATGCGTGTGCTGCTTCAACAAGCGTCTCTCCTTGAATAGCAACCAGGAACAATCAAGCACATCATCTTGTTGAGGGCATACACCATTTCACAGCCATGGGTTCACAAATCGGAAAAAAGAAGAGCTTGGTGCTCAATGCCTTTGTAGAGATGTGTGCGTTCAATAATACCATACCCCTTGTTGATATTGCAGAGCACTGACTGCCGCAATTGGTGGGCTGCAGGCAGTGGTCACCAGTCTCCCGGGCTCTGGCGCCATCCTGATGACCAGTCTTCGCGCTTCAACCAGATAGACCACTGGACAGAGCTGGCCAAACTTCTAGAAGAGGCCAAGTTCCACGGGATCTTCATTGCCGATGTGTTGGGTAAGGGTTACCAGCTGAATCGAGGCCAATCTCATGCCGGGAGATCGGAAGTATATCGTAGATGTTCTAACCTAGTACCGTTATGTAGGTGGTTATGATGTCTATTCCGGCTCGCTGGATCCGGCCATCATCTCCGGTGCCCAATGGCCTGTACATGAGCCCCTTGCCATCATCTCTGCCATGGCCGCAGTGACAAAGAGCATCGGTTTCGGTGTTACAGTCTCAACGACTTATGAACAGCCTTACCACCTGGCTCGACGACTTTCTACCCTCGACCACCTCAGCAATGGACGGTAAGGCTCTCTCTTAAGGATATATCAATATATCAACCATTGGATATGCAGCTGACAGCCTTGACAGAATTGGATGGAACGTAAGTTGGGGAGATCTGACCCGACGCAATGAGGCCGACAAGGGGCATGCTAACCGTAGCCGTAGATCGTCACCAGCTACCTGGACTCTGCAGCTAAGAACATGGGCCTAGCCCAACAACCCCAGGTCAGTGATGTCGCAATAACTAATGCAAGGCTGCAGTATCGATATATGCTGACTCAGTCATAGCACGATGACCGATACGCTCAAGCGGAAGAATACATCAAAGTAATGTATAAGCTTTTTGAGTCGTCATGGCGAGATGACGCTGTCGAACTCAATAAAGAGACAGGCGTTTATACTCACCCTGATCGCGTTCGTAAGATCAACCACAACGGCAAGTTCTTCACAGTCCCTGGCCCTCACATCTGTTCGCCTAGCCCCCAGAGAACGCCCCTGTTGCTCCAGGCTGGCACTTCTCGGGCTGGCAAGGTGTTCGCTGCTCAGCATGCCGAGGCCATCTTTGTCTCTGCACATGCCCCGCAGGTGTGCGCCAAGAGTATCGCAGAGATTAGAGAACTGGCCAAAACACAGTATGGCCGTGATCCCAGCAACATCAAGGTCCTTGCACTTGTTTGCCCCATCCTTGGTAAGACTGAGGAAGAGGCCCAGGCCAAGCTAGCAGATTATAGACAGTACGCCTCACACGAAGGAGCTCTTGCTCTCTTCGGAGGCTGGACCGGCATGGATCTTAGCAAATATGGCGATGACGAAGAGCTGCGAGAGGTTGAGAGCAACGCCGTGAAGTGAGTAGCTCTTTTCCCATTTCCATCCATCCCGTCCTTGCTTGGGCAGTTTTGATACTAAGACTCCAACAGATCCACCGTTGAAGGCTATGCCAGATTCTCTCCTGGTACCGCCAAATGGACCAAGCATACCATCGCCGAGCATGTCAGCTTAGGCGGCAATGGCCCTGTTCTCGTAGGCACGCCTTCACAGGTCGCCGACGGACTCGAGGCTTGGGTCAACGAGGCCGATATTGACGGCTTCAACTTTGTCAGTGCATCATTCAAACTGAATATTGAGATCGCATATCTTACTGACTCGTGATCGTGCAGGCTTACACCCTCTTCCCTCAATCCTTCAAAGACATTGTCGAGCTTTTGCTGCCCGAGCTCAAGAAGCGCGGGCTCTTCTGGGACGACTATGCTGTCCCTGCTGGCACTTATCGAGAGAACTTTTACCGCAAGCCTGGCCAGTCTGGGCCTCCTCCTGAGCACGTTGCCTCTACGTTCAGATGGAAGGCTGGAGTCTCTGCAGAAGAGGCTGTGATTCCGGAGATTTAGAAGCTTCTTGTGAGAGAGTTTACGTGTGGCCCCATACAGTGCAGATAACAGATTGCGGATGTGATGAGGATCCAACCACCAAACACTAGGAAAAAAAAAGTCTGTAGATATGAATATTCTGAAACAAATGCTAGTTAAATGTTCAAATGATGATCTTATCCTCTGTCCATGTAAAATTACACGCGATTGATAGATGTTTGGGCATACAAGCACTGGCACAATACGGCTTAGTGGGGTTAGTTCGCCGTTTTCATCACAGTGCGCTTCGCCGAACATTTGATGAGATTCCCTTCTTCACTCATATCAACCACCGACACGAAGACCACACATGCAGCACCAGACAGCGACTTGAAGAAAAGATTCGGGGTCTTATCTGGAAATTACTCAACGTACTATAACTCAACCCTCAAGTCCGTCCAATATACGCGATGCCGCCTACTCAATTGCCGGAGTCGGGCAATCCACTGTACGTCAAGACAATCAGCCCTGCATCTGTCATGGAGCTTTGGGGTACCAGGAGCATTCACGCGTAGCCCCCAAGTCCAATGAGTATCATAATTTGAGAATAAGAGGCTAATTGAGGTGTAACTAGTGTCTTCTTCGACATCACGCTAGGAGGTACGTCAAATTGCCGATAGCGACGATCATTTTGAGCGTGAAGCATTGGAACGTCGTGAGAATTGCATGCAGCCGCTAACAGACTGCTTCACGCAGGCGAACCCCTCGGCCGCATCACATTTGAGCTCTTCAAAGACGTCGTCCCCAAAACCGCAGAGAACTTCCGACAATTCTGCACTGGCGAATCCAAAGACTCTGGAGGCCGTCCTCAGGGATACAAGGGGTCTAAATTCCACAGAATCGTGAGTCCTTTCACTTTATTGCTCCTCTTTGCCGTGACGCACAAATTCTCACTCTCATCTTCAGATTCCCAACTTCATGTGCCAAGGTGGCGATTTCTTGAAGGGAGATGGAACTGGATCTACCTGTATCTGGGGCTACAAGTCATTCGATGACGAAAACTTCAACCTGAAGCATGAACAACCTGGCCTCCTGTCAATGGCGGTAAGTCTGAGATCCCTCCAGATTCGCGTTTGGTCATTTTCTGCCAACGTTTTTTACTGATACTGTATTCAGAATGCCGGCCCCAACACCAACGGCTCTCAATTCTTCATCACTACAGTCCCCACACCCTTCTTAGACGGCAAGCACGTCGTCTTTGGGAAGGTTGTCGACGGCATGGACGTTGTCAAAAAGATGGAGGCGACGAAGACGGGCTACCGAGGAAAGGATGTGCCGAATATGGATGTGACCATCGCTCAGTGCGGTGAGATGTAGATCGGTTTTCTGGTGAAAATAAGAAGCAACTGATTTCTTTGAGAAGCTTGTTACTTAATCTGTCAGTACACGAAGATTATGAGGAGACTGACTATCCAGCATAACAACATTTTCTACTGCCAATGCTATTTGCTATTTTATACAAGGTTTCATCATCATTTGCTTCCTTACTACCTTCTCCTTTTATGATTCCTTATTCATTACTTTGTGTGACCTTTAATCCTAATGATGACGAGCAAAGGCAAGTATTGTGGAAGAGTGCCAGTAAGAGTCATAGTTCCACGCTGATTCCACGACCTATACCATTTTATGAGCTTATACTTGAGGTATATTGATATCTACATTGAAATATTTATATACAAGGCGGGGAGCCTTCTTTTTTTCTTTCTTGCTTGTACCTAGTCACATTATCCAATGCGTTTCAGGTTGGAGCTTTAGGGAGTGTAACGGCCAACATCGCCACCATTTCCACCCCAAGAACCGGTGAAGCCGTTCTGGGTGTTGATCAACTGGCCATTTCCTGCTCTTAGAGTGTTGACAGCACCTCTGGAACACAGTCCAAAGGCCTGGAGATTGGAGGGAGTGTTAGCAACCCAGTGTACGGCCTCTGTATTATTTTATGTTAGTAATGGCAGTTCAACTAAGTGGGGAAGTATATATGTGGCACAACTTACGCTGACACGAGAAGTCATCACATGAGATGCCAGGGCCGCTGAAGAAAGTCCACGAGGCGGAGGCATACGTATAAATGTTAGATCCTCCGTTAATGAAGTTGGCATAGCCCATTCTGCAGACCTTGTTGTTTCCATCACACCAAGAGAAATCTGGGTCTCCAAATGTGTTGACGTTAGCCACCCAAGGTGCAGGGGGCCACTGCGGAGCGTTGGCACCCTGGTTGTAGTTAGTCTCGGACTGGAGTAAAGAGACGGCAACGTTGTTGGCGTTGTGCAAGTTGAGCTGGTATAGCCACCAATGCTCACTTCCCAAGGCGTACAGCCAGGTTGCCTTGGTGCTTTCCACCAAAACACCTCCCTTTCCTGCAATGGCAGTACCGCCGCCAAAGTCCTCGGCAATGTGGTCCGCAACCCAGTTCCAGACGTTCTGGACATAGGCAGATGAGTTCTTGGTGAAGTGTATACCGTAGTAGGCACCCTTACACTGGTTTGAATTGCTGGTACAGGCGCTCGCCAAAGGACTAGCGCCTCTGGTTCCACCGACAGTGACCAAACTGTTCCACAGGGCTACGTCTCCAGGCTTGTTACCGGCCATGTTGAACTGGACGATGATAGCTCCTGGGAGGACATCGTTGACCGTGAATCGCATGTCTTGAATCTGAGCAACACCAACATCGCCAGAACGACCGACTGAGACGACTGGCTGGGGGCTGTTTTCATTCTTGAAGAAGTTGCCGTTACCGGTAATGGTGGCCCAACCCTCGCCGACGATGCGCGAATTCGGGGGAATAAAGAGCGTTGAGTCGACACGGTACTTACCAAAGGGGAAGTAGGCAATCTTGTTCTGGCTAGCGGCAAGTTGTAAGATGGCATTGAGAGTGGCAGATTCATCAATGGTGTTGTCACCCAGAACTTTGCGGCCACCGTTCTGGTTGGGATCCTTGACGTTGATGAAGTCCGAAACAGTGTTGCTGGCAAAGTTGGGAGGAGCAACATAAGGATAGTTACCTCCAGGGGCAAGAGCAGCAGGACGCTGGTTAGTGGACTGGACTGGGCCATAAATGGGATTTCCACCGACTGTGTTGGCGTAAGAGTAGGTGTTGACATGGCCGGTAGCAGCCAAGGCAGTAGAACCCCGAAGAACGACAATTGGGGTGCCATTATCTTTGGTCAAGTTCTCGACGACAAAAGAAGGGAAAACGGTGGTCGAGAAAGTCGTGCCAGAGTTAATGGACTTTGCGTCAATAAGAGCAACCCAAGGAGAGCCGCCAGTGACGCTGACACCAGTTCCGCAGGTATCAAAGGTGGAACTGAAGAAGCTGAAGGTGCTACCACCGGTGATGAGCGCTCCAACGGTGTTTTGGAAGAAGTAGATGTTGTGGAAAGCAGCTTGCTGGTGGCCATTGATCAAAATGCCGTTCTGGCCGCGCTCAACGCGAACATCAGCCACGCCAAGGGTAGAGCCTCTACCCATGACAATACCAGAATGTCCGTTACCATTCTGAGAAGACGCCATGGTGATCTTCACATTCTGGAGCGAAGCAGCTTGAGCAACACCCCACCAGAGGGCAGTGAATGAGTTACCGCCAGGAATAGCCGTCGTATCAAGAACCAAGTTCTTGAGACTCACTGCAAAGGAAAGCTCTCCATTGATACCAGTGCCAGGATCTTGGCCACTGATGAGAGTTTGATCACCAGAGAAGCCAGCAGCGGCCTTGATGATAGGAGGGTTTGTAGGATCGCCCATCAACACAGTATCGGTGTTGAGATACACCGTCTTAGACAGAGTGTACGTTCCGGGAGGGATATACACCACCTAGTTGCCGACTTAGTTAGCCATCCAGGTACACTTTCGTCTTTAAAACTAGAGAGAGGTGCCATACTCTGGGCTGCGATGCAAACCACTTCTGGTGGCGATTGCCACTGCCATCACTAGTGATGGCACGCTGAAGAGAAGCTCCATCTCCTGGGTTGACTGTCTGGTACACTGCATAGTTGAAGTTACCATCGAGATCGGGAGCGAAGCCACGAGGCGCGCCAGTATGATCCATGTTGGGATAATAGAAGCTGGTAGCGCGCTTGGTAAGGCCTTCATCCTCAGCAGGGGGGCTGGGGGTTGGCGTTGCAGACGCCGCGCCCAGCAGGAGCGCAACGAGCGCCGTGAGCTTCAACATGTTGCCGGTCGATGATCTACAGCGTCGAGATTAGAGGCTCGCCGCTTCGGGATAAAGAAAGAAAGACGGTCAGCAAGGGAGCCGATCAGATGGAGAGGCGCGCGCGCCTTTATAGCTCCTGGAGCATATCCCCCATGTCAGCGGAAAGCTCCGAATATCTGTTACTAGTAGTATCTCTCTATTCCCTAGTAAGAGTCGGCTGGCCAGCCCACAGTTTCTGGATACACATTCCCCCAGACTAACCTACTCTCCATTCGGCCCGGATCTACATAGATATTGCTACGTTGCTGTCCAAACAGGCAGCAAAATAAGCAGCTAGAATTTCTCCAGAAGGGATAGTGAAAGCTCGAGATATCAGGGGTCGAAAAGCCACCGCCCAAGTATCCAATTGTAACCAGCAGAGCACTACTAGCAGTTGATGCATTCACTCCACTATGACCAGCAACAGGAAGGTTGAATTGTACTAGGTACTACTACTAGTATCAGTGAGATCGTTATGAGGTGAGATTTCTAGCCATGCTAGAGGCTTTACGGCAGTCGGATAGCTGCAATTCCCACCAACAGTAGATATTGGGCGCCAAGGACCAGGGGGCGGCTTCAAGTGCCTACGACAGCCTGAGCAGTTCTATAGGTAATTATCATAAAAGAGCTAAATTTACATTTCCACTTTAGAAGCCTTCCAAGGTCTTTGATCCCTGCCAAGTAAAAATCTCCACATACAGCAATGCAACGGTTCATTACGTTGTTGGCTGGCTATGTTATTTTGATGTAGGCATGATGAGGACACGATCATCGCAATACATCGCCTATATCGTCTATTGCCGACATATCCAAAGTAAAGTGCTGATATTCCAAGCGTTTGCATGAATTGGGTGATGGATTATCCATCCAGTGCTGTCGACCGCCCGTTTGGTGGTAAGATGCGTTCATGATGGGCTCTTGCCAAGCCATGATTGGCCGCCAGTGGATCACAGGACTCACGGGGAACAGCGGCCATTACTGATACTTATACAAGCGTGCGAGGCTAAGAGACAAGTAGGGAAAATGCCTATTTAAGGACAGGATGTGCCCCTGCCATTGGTGGAAACCAACAGAGCAGCCTAGGAGGTAAGCATCAGAATAAAGTTATATTACGATATAGAGTAGGATTCGGCACGAGCCAGCACAGGTACGTGGACACCTCGGGCTAGTTGGATGGCGTCAAACACGAGCAACCCGTATAGAAGCACCACGGCTTGTCAAGGAACCCTGGCCTGTCGGCTGCGGAGCTCCCGGTCCTTTTCAGCTCAACTTCCTATCTCGGCCTGGGTATATAGTAAACAACAATAGCCACATCAGAGCCGGTTATGCTTACAAGTAAAAACTTCATCACAAACGTATTACTGTCTTGTCGCTTTGGGAATTACAGAGTAGGTAGGTAGTTATCTATCCCGGGACTGCTAGTTCACTACCTATGATTCGATGCAACGGCTCAGTTGCCTTTCGGGAGCTATCCGGAACGATGGCAGCAATTTGACGGGGTGGTGGCAGGCACCTCCAAATACTTTCAGCCTCCCCTTGTTTTCCGTTTGTTTTTTGTTTTTGCTTTGACTGCATGGCTTGGTAGATATGGAAGCCTTTCGACGTGCACTCATGTGATTTCAGTCGTCTCACTTGCTGATGGGTGCTGTACGAGTGCATGTTTGCAGAAAGTATAAGCCACCAGACACCACATCTGGAAGCCAAGCCATTACCAACGGTGTTACTCAATTAGGTAGGTGTTAATTAGTGAGTAATTGCCAACATTCTTGGCACGGGCACTATCGGGAAATCAACTGTATTGATTCTAATTTCTTGCCATAGGCCTCTGAGGCTGGCATATGAGTTTACCGACGGGCAATTTAAGTCCTGTGTTCGGAGATTGCGTTGCACCGTACTTGTGCAAGTAATATAATTGAGTTCAAGATTGACATCTTGCAACTGATAAAAATTGGCTTGGCGCCCTGTAGCGTCATCTGCCCCCTACTGTACAATTGAGTCCACTGGCACCTGCAAACATGAAACCAACTCAGGTAGTGCCCCAATACTGTAGCTTTCATGTTAACCCCAGACTTTACATCTCGCCCTTTCATACGGAATACATACCTACCTAAGAACGGAAAACTACGGCGCTAATTATTTTTATGTTGCCATAATTTTTTGAACTGCAACAAAAAGGAGATAAAATTATAGGGCCTTAGGGAAAAAGAAAAATAAATCTCAGCCAACTCCCGCTAATTTCTGAAAGATTCATGTTGCGTCGTTGAGACTGGGTGGAACAATCTTCCTTGCAAAGCAACGGTTGTGGTATGGAGCGATAGTAGTATCTAGCCTCTCTAAGATACAACACAGTAAGTTGGTACTAGCTTGGTAGTATTTTCTTTCTTCCCCGGCTGTAGATTTATGTAATTGGTTTATCTATTTATAAACACTATGCATTATCTGATAGCATAGAGCGAGCTGTGCTACTTTAGGTGTTCAGGTATATATATATATATATATATTTGAACGACTTAAACCGTATTTCTGTTTACCACCTTAGAAGGATTTTATATATTATAGCACACCAAAGGGCACTTCAAATTCTGCGCTCTTAGCATTACAGTGTTGTACAAATATCGTGAGATTAGTCTCAGAAAGGAAAACTAACAAAATCGGTCCGACAACTCTCCAGTCCATTGACAGGCTATACAATATTCTGTCCTCGGGGAACGACGTAAAGTGATGGAAGCTCGTAGAGCACTAATGCAGATAGTCTGACGGCGCTGGGCGTCCAAAAGTTGACAGTACCTTAGAGCATAATGACATGTCACTAAACTACAAGTCTCTTGTGTCGTAATACTTGTGTTCACTGTCTTATGCCTTATTCGAGTCGGCTTATTTATTTTTGTGTTCCATTTTCTTCGCTCCTTCTCTTTTCTTTCAAGTCGTTTAACTTGAAGTCCTAATGGTTACGCAACCCATGCAGAGGATAAGTATCCACCGAGTCGTCATTTAAGCTCATCGTAAGCCGTAGTTGATCGAGTCTTGAAGTTGATTTCAGTAATCAGAATAAAGTAACATTAGTAATGCAATGCGAAAGCTATTATATAGAGCAACGATTTAGACACGTGGTTATTGGCGGGAAGAAGAACAGGTTCGCTATATATCCCTACCCAGTTCTCGGAAATTAACATACTGAGGCTGTCATACAACTTAAAACCACAAGTGATCAAAGCAATCTGTCCATCGCTAATGAATGAGCTTGAGGCGAAGCGCACCCTGGACTATATGTACAGAAAACTGCGTGTAACCGACGCAATTCTGGTCCAGATGGTGAGCCAAGCGATTGCCCTACAAACGCCTATCCAAATAGCCCATAGATACTACAGCATGTCGAAATAGGTAGGCATTCTATCTCTCTCCCCAAATATATTGTTTAGTTACTTGCATATCTGTGTCAAGTCCGCAACTATACTGCATGATTAAGGAATTGGTCCTAGAGGTTGATCATCGAACGTGGTTCTATGGCTAAAGAGGAAAAACAAAGGGAACTAAGATGCACAGTCTGCTCATATAGCGTCCATAAGGGTAGCAAGAGTGAGTATTGAGAATCAAATTCTCTCCAACTTTAGCAATATTTTACCAATACGCCTTGAAGTTAGTTGCAGTGAGTACTACCCTGCAATGCAAGAGATACAACTCTCTCCTGTAAACATTCCATTCCCCCCACTTTTCGAGCTGGTAGGCTCTTGTTAGGATCCCTGCGCCGGTTTTCCCCTCTGCCTTATTATGCCTTTAATAACACATGAAGAAGAAGGGAATTTTAAGAGTTTCATACTTTCTTCACCGCTGAATACAGCTAGTTTCTCTAGGTCGGCTTTCTAATTGTAAAATTGTTATTTGGTTGGCTACGACTCCCCGAGCTGCTGCATATTAGTATCTTTCCTTTTCCTAAAATCGCTTTTATAGGTTAAGAGCGACTGCCACTTGTCGCAAGGCATTTCTCCTCGGCTGCAGATTATTCTTTAAGCTGAAGAATTACTGCTACTTGTCATATACCGGCAGCCCGTCTAATTGCAAAATTGTTCTTTATGGGCTAAAAACAACCACTAATTATCCTATAAGGCATCTTACTCCCCAATTTCCCCTTCACTGCTTCCAGGAGCATACAGTATCACCGCCTGCGCTATAAAGGCATCTTATACCCTAACTTTCTCTCTAGCTTCTAGCTGTCCCTGACTACTTCTTACAGTAGGCGCAGCTTTACAAACACACCGCCTACAAGTTTCTCAAGACAACTACAAGCAATTATAATAACTGCAAAGTGTAAGTTATTTTCAAGCACTCGACCCTACAGCTTAAGAAAAAGTCTAATAAGAGCACAGCCTATAAGGTTATCTTAACAAGTGCAAGGGAACAGGCTACGGCTGTTTACACTGTCTCACTCGCTGAGAATCAGATAATATGTTTTTCTCCTGCTTCTCTCGCAAGCAGGTTTTCCTAGATACAATAATTTTCCTTTGCCAGCTACGTGTCGTAAATGATAAACATTCATATATATATATTACATAGAAACTAATTAGCTCTGACCAAACTCAATGCCTTACAGGGGGCTTTTAACTAGAGAACTATGGTCATTAATCAACAACAAAAAGAGTCCCGCTCACCTGACCGCGCGCCTTCATGCCGAGCGCTTCCGCAAATTTTCCTCAAGCGCTTATCGCACTTCGCCCCATCACTTACTTATCTTGGCTCCTTTTGGCATCGCCTCCAACTTTCGTGACACCGCTTTAAGATTATTTTGCCTCTTCTTTTGTAAAAGTGCACCGAAAACACTCTTTGCCGATAAACACTCGAGCAATCCTCTCTTTTCCAGGCAGAT
Source organism: Trichoderma hamatum GD12 (assembly GCA_000331835.2). Lineage (NCBI taxonomy): Eukaryota > Fungi > Ascomycota > Sordariomycetes > Hypocreales > Hypocreaceae > Trichoderma > Trichoderma hamatum. The sequence goes on from ANCB02000239.1 coordinate 68,816, forward strand.
TCCATTGATTTTTTCCAATTTCTTTTCGCAATAATCCATCACAATGGGCAACGTAAGACATGATCCCCGCCAACTTCCATGCCGCTACATGCGCTGCGTCGCTACCACCGCCGATCTCTAACTTGTAATGTCTTGTCTAGGGCGCCAAAGCTCAGCAGAAGCGTGAACGCAACGCAAAGGAGGGAAAGGGTGCTGCCAAGTCTCAGCTCAAAGTTGTACGTTTTTATACTTTTGATAACCTGTTTCGCTGTTCGCCTGCGACTGACCACTTCGTATAGAACGCTCAGGCCATGGACATCCAATGCCAGATCTGCAGGTCCACGTTCCTGAAAACCACAAAGGCTCCTGCGTACGATTGCCCCTCACCCATCTTCTCGCATCCTATATATCGATTGGACAATTAACTAACCATTACTGCCCTCGTTTAGCCTTCTGGAGCACGCTCAAAACAAGCACAGCAAGGGCCTCGCCGACTGTTTCCCGACCTTCGCCGCGGCTTCATAATCGAGCGATTGTTGATTTAAAGATCTTGGGAAAATAGAAGTTGCTAGGTCGCCGATATGGCGAAGGGAGTTTGGTCTGGGAGTAGAGCATTATAGCACGGGTATTGATTTCACAAAAGAAAGCACAATGAGACACATCATAGTACAGGCTGATATACCTGTGGCGTTCCTTGTTCATGATGCGCTCTTCTTCCTTTCTGCGTATTTATTCTGCGTATTTATCGGGTTGCACATCCTTACACTACCCGCCACATTTCTCAGCCACTTTCAAGGTTTTGAACAAACGAGTCACGAGTCACGAATCACGAATCAGCCAAAAATTGTATCAAGCGAGAGTAGTACTTCTTGCATTTGCAGGCTCTATATATCAGGCGTCAATAGCCTCAAAGGAGTATGTATCAAATAGCATTTATGATATTCCATCTTCACATGGAATGCTCCAATGTAGACTTCCTTGCGAATAAAAAAAAACAAGTAAACTCTGTAAGAAGAAGAAAAGAAAAACTTGAGAAAAGGAAAGTAGAAAATATGACAGGCAGTTTGTTTCCGAATCGGAGAAAGGAGATAAAGAAAGAAGAAAGAGGGGGAAGATCAATGGTGAATTCTAAATGCTAGAACCTCCTCGGCACACTCTTTATTGGCCTCTTTTTTTTTTTTTTTTTTTTGCTTTGCAAACGTTCAGATAAAGATGTTGGAACCGCGTGTGGTGTTTTGGGTAATAATGAATAACGTCGTTTCCCACACCAGCTTATTTTTGAGATCCCCCACACCTTCCTTTTAGTTTTCCGGTGGTATCATACAAAATTTGCAAGAAATAAATCGAGTGATGAAGAGAGAAAGAATCAACTAGTATTAAAAACGAAACGCTGCACATTGCATCGTGTCTTTGGTGGTGTGTTAAGAAAATTATGGTGAGTGGTATCAAATTGTGGCAGACTGTTGGTTCGAGAGAGAGTATCGACAATAGGTGAAGAAAGATTTTGATGTATTAGATTGGATTGAGTTCGGTCACTCAGTTACGGAGAGGCACTGATGTGCCTTCCATGTTGTTAGTAAGCTCCGCAACCCGAGCCTTGATACGTGCGACTCGAGACTCGATTGCTACAAAAAATCATTAGAATTGACTGTTAATAAGGGGTTTAGTTATTAGTACTCACTCTCTTCTCCGCTGGTTTCATCACCATCAGTGGGCCTCGTGGGTTTCGCGTAGGGAACTTCAACTTGGCGAGGAGCAGGTCGCTCACTCGCTTCGCGAAGTCGGGCCAATCTGTCCTGAATACCACCACCCGCGCCCGCTGGGCCACCGTCCTTGACAGGTAGCCTTGACTTGGGAGCCTGGCGAGGAGGCTCTGGGGCTTCGTGGTGAGGAGGTTCAGGGCGAGCGGAACGAGAAGCCGGCTGCGGGACCGCATCTTCGAACTCATCTTCTTCATCATCGTCGGGGACAAAAGCCGGTACATCATCTAGAGGGCCTTGGTCAAATCTTGAGAAGTCATGTTGTTCAGGTCCAGCATCCTCGTATTGGGCATCCGCATGAGCGTCATGATCGTCTTCCTGCTGGTCGTAAATTGGCTCATAAACCGGTTCCCCGGCATGTGCTGCTTCGATGGGCATTTCTGGAGAGAGTGGCGAGACAGGACCAGGGCTGGCCATTGGCTGTTCAATAGACTTCTTAGCATTCTGCTCAAGCATCTTATTCAGATCGGTGGTAACATTTTCAAGATTCTTCGAGTTTCGCTTCTTGCGGCCAAACAGCTTCCGGAAACCGCTAGTCTTCTGCTTCGCTGGCTCGGGACTCCGTGGAGTATCCAAGGAGGCTTTTCCATCAAATGTAGGTGACATAACTCGAGCAGCAGGCTCATCTTTGGGTGGCGTAGGCAGGCTAGGCTCATGAGCGGGAGGCACAGGAGTTTCAGCCTTGTCTGGATAAGGGGACCGTGATCGCGCCTCTTCCAAGACATTTTCTGGGACCAAGGATAAGGCAGAATGCCCATGAGGCAAAGGCGAGGCAGCTGGCGTCAAGTGATTGTCCTTTGGAGGGACCAAGGGAGAGTGGGGATTGCCATCAGTGGACTCCTGTGGTACGACAAGCTCGGATTGCGAAGGGTTAAAGGCTGTTCCTCGACCAGCTTCATCATGGGCCATGTAGATATCCTTGATGGTGCCCTTGTCGTATTTCTTAACCCATTTCATTGCCGAAGAAGCCTCACCCACAATCAAAGGCTGGAGGGTGAAAACACTGTTAGTCTTTTCAGCCAACAGCTCAGCATCGGTGCGACCGCGACGAGGAATAGCCTGCATGCGTTGCTCTTCTTCCCGGTCTTTTTGAGCCCTCAGCTGGGCAGCCTTTGCTTGAATCTTCGCGTGCGCATCTGGACCGATGCTGGCTTTGCTATCGTTCGCGTTTGCTGTTGCACCCTTGTCGTTCTTATCAAGAGACTTCTTGCGCTTAGAGACGGTTTTGGAGCGTTTTCCCCAGGAGAACAATCCCTTCTTTTCGGCAATATACGCTCCTTCTTGAGCACCGGGGGCTGCGCCTGCGATGAGCTCTTCCATGACAAGCCACCGGCTGCCGCGGATTTGCGTTTCAATAACAGCACATCGGCCAAAAGCTGATTTCCTCTCGGGGGTCTCCTCTGGCGCAAGACTGCTCATCCACACCCACCAAAAAGCATCATCCAGGTCGACAACCCTAATACTCGCAAGCTCGCCCGGTTCGACATCCTGCTCGCTCTCAAGCCTTGGATAATGGGACTGAGAGCTGTGACGGCCATCCGGCGACAGAGGTGGAAGAATCTTATCGGGTGGCAGAAGGTAATTGGGCCTTGACTGGTTGTCGTCGACAAATCCTGCTGAAAGGAAATCCGCCCACGAAGGTGTTGTCGGGCGTGCAACGCCGTTGCCACCAGACAATGGGCTGCCGCGAAGGCCTTGAAACTGCCTAAGTTGTTGGACTCTTCTGTTCGGGATAGCGCTTCCTTCGCCGTCGTCTTCCTCCTCCAGGGAGCTAGCGAATCCAATATCCTCGAATCTGGACCAGCTAGCGTCTCGTAGGCCCGTAGAGTGCTTTATACTAGACACTTGCGATTGGTTAGCTGACGAGATTGCCTTGAGTACTCGTTGGCATTCCTCCGTAAGTGCCTCCACGGGGTCTTCGTGGCTAGAGAATTCCTGAAGTTCTCTGTCGGAGTCGCGATATTGAAAGTGGTTTGCTCTCCGTAACAAAGCAAATGGCGTCGGTGAAACTGTCTCAACAATCATGGCCACCTTTTTGGTCTTAAACATAAGCAGCTCCGGCCTCTGCGGAGGGTATTCAGTCTCCTGGAGAAGCTTTTGGAGCGACCTGGGCAACATGGTGATTCCTGTGGGGTTTTGTTCGGGAGAGAGCGATCGCAGATAAGCGAAAAAGAGATGACTAGTAGCATCGGCAGCACTAGAAGCGCAGTTAGCATAGATTCTGGATACATACTTCATACTCAGACTTAAGAACATGTCGTTACCTTAGCCAAGACCCGTAGCCACCATCGAAGCCATTGCCAGTATCGCTGTGCTCAAAAGCCCACCACGAAGCCATACGAGACAGCTTGCGCCCGCCGAAGCCGTTGTTCTTGCCATGCGCCGCCACTGCCGCTATCAAGCTAAAGAAATCGAAGATGATCTGTTGGCGGGCAGCATTTTCAACGCTGAGGGGGATAAAAGTTTTGAACGAATCGCGGGCCATGTTTGAGTCTAGGATGATTCCGAAAGTCAGTAACTACGTGACCATAGGCCTCCTGGTAGTCGCCACTGGTTGGCTGCATAATATCACATACCTCGTTCACCAACCTTGAACAACTCATACGCATCCCAGCCAACTAGGCCTCCCCGGACACGACTCCAGCACCACTTTGCCACTCCCGAGATAACCTATGCCTTGTAAGTATTTCGCCCTGATTATACACCCCGAGAAACACACCATGGGATCCGTCATGCGGAGTTCTTGGAGCAGCAGCTCGCCACTAATCGGGGGATCTTGGCTGAAGAAGTTTCGAATAAAGGTGCGCACAGCACTCGGGTTCGACGTCGGTCGGAAAGGGAGCAGAAAGAATGGGTGATCGAGGCCTACAGCGATTATGTTAGTCTGCAGTTATGTTATGTTATGCGTAGTGAGTCTCCCAAGCCATGGGGAGCTATATGGCAATGACTGGGCAATAATTGACATCATACCTCGATTCTTGAGCTCTTCAGTGCAGCCGTATAGCAGCTCTCGAACTTCCTCCGGCTCGACCGAGTTCCGAGTCCAAGCATCGTCCCATTTCTGCTTCTGCAGAACCAAATCCGCAGTGTCGTCGAGTCCATTTTTCTTGGACTTGCCGTCCTTTCTGCGGCGTGAGAAGATGCCAGGCATTTTCGGTGATGGTGTCAACGATCAGAAACGTTTTGCATAAATATTTGGTTCCAGGCCGTCGAGAAGCGGTGGATAGTTCAAAGCACCGCGAACCAAGAAAGACAGAAAGAAAAAGCAATGCCGAATCTCAGGCGAGGGTCCAGGCGTAGTAACTGAACCTGCCGAGACACCAAATCACTCCACTCGCTTAAACAATGAGATAAAATAATAAACGGATCAATTCGCGCCGCGAACGTTTTTTTGTAAGTCCCGTAACTCGTCCGTCACGGCAAAGGGGGGGTTTTAAAGAAGAAGAAGAAGACGAAGAAGAAAAGTAGAGGCGATAGAAAGAGAAGAAGTAAGGAGGGGCACTTGTTAAAGACAAAGATGAAGCTCAACGAGGGGAAGCAACCAGCGCGCGCACACAATAGGCTCACGATCTTCGAGGAAAGACACACCGTCCCGCACGCTGAGGAAGAAGTTGATTTCGCTTGCTGGAGATGGCGAAGAAGTGGTGGTGGGAATCTTTTTGCTCGTCGCCTTCAGGGGCGCGACACGTCCAAGCCAGGGGCCGGTCTACGGGTCTTTTATGCGACTAAGATTAGATGCTAAAGTGTGGTGCGCCAGCTGGGGGGGCGCATAGGTACTGCTACGGCGAAAATGGTGCTGTGAGGTACTTGGGCGACGACGGTTTTGGGCCAGGTGTCTATCACACCAATTGCAGTGCTTGGGGTTGATTCTCTTGGTCGTTGGTGCAGCCAGTGCTTGATGCCGCTGGCCCAATTGGGCTCTGGCGTACAATGTTCCATATTCTCGACGCATGAGGTTGGTGCAACGATTGGGCGTGGCGCTCCGTGCCTGCGCCTGTGCCTCGCACACGTACGAGGCCTCTTGGCAGAAGCAACCTTGATGTACTGCTTGTTCAAGGCGAGCACGCGGTGGAGCTGCATCGCAGAAAGAGGTGCTTGTGCCTGGAGGCTGCGGTAGTGGCTACAGCGTTCAGCGAGAAATGGTGGGGGCCGTTGGGGTGATAGCGCGATAGCGGGTGTGTGTCCCGTAACGGCAATGCGCTAGGTGCGCCAAACCCACCACGAGCTGCCACTACAGAGCTCGCAGCAGTGGCGCTCGTGCTGCCTCTCAGCGCCAACATCTGGCACCAGCATGGGCTGCCCCGGGAGCTAACCCTGAAATTTAAATTAGCACGGCCAAATCATCAATCGGGCGTCGCAGCTAGTGCTCGCTTCAAGTAAGCAGATCTCGAGTTTTCTGCTCGAGATGTATGTATACTCGTATGTTGGATATTAATAGCGTTTGACACCTGTAAAACACGCAGATTGCCGCATGCTGCACTAATACCCATACGCAAGAGGACGCCAGGGCCATATGCACACCAACTCTGTTTGTTCCGCGGCTGCTTCCTTGTCTCACAGACCACAGCGCCGTTGCGGATGTTGCCCCAATATTATGCCGCCTGAGTCGGGTATCTGATCTGCAGGTAATCCGTACGCAGCGCCCAAAGGAAGCTTTCTCCATGCGGAGTGCATGCACGGAGGACGCTTGACTTGGGCTCCCTCGAGAGTATCCGTCGCCATGAAATCATACGAGGCAGGGGTTGGGCAAGCTTGGGCCACTATAAACGATATTGTTTGATTGCTTGCGCTAGGATCTTGTGAAACAACTTCTCAGCCTACCTACCATTGCTAGTAGGGCTGTCAGTGGCCAGCTTCCAACTCCGTACAATACTAGTTGCAAGTAGCTCGCCCTATCAAGAGGGACTGTTTGATGTTTATTGGCCAAGCAGATTTATTGCATTGTGTACTTCATATGGCGTGGGAAAATGGCATCTCATCTTTGTAAATTTACACACATCCTCAGCCCCAGACTATCTTGCAGTGCTATTAGTGAACATTGGTAACAGCATCTATTGTAAGAAGTAAAGGGACAGTGAGTGCCCTATATTCGCAACCGGTATTACTAACGGTAGATAATAGGCAAGGCTATTTAATTGCCGAGAGTCTAACCATGGGCGCACAGTTAAGCCACATATGATAGAGCGTCGAGTGTTCAGCTCTTGGCGCTAGTTCAACCCTTGCTCTCTTCCCAACCAAGGCCGAATAAACGATGCATACAAAATAGTCGAATCACCCTGGGCAGTACAAGCATACTGGCGGCAAGCCATTATTGATTCCAAAAGCGAAATTGACGTTGGGTAATACGGAAGCGTCTGATTTTAGCCACGCGATAATATGGAGTTACGCTGTGAATGTAGCGAGAGGAACCTATGTTTTTGAGGCAGAAAAAATCATTGGCGATAATAGGGTAGTACTATGTATGGTAGTACTATGTAAGTGTTGAGGCTCTCTGATCTCTGTGCTGCAGAAAACACCATGGTAAAGACAGTCATTATTCAAATAATAATCTGCATTGCCCGTATAGAGCAACACATTGTCTACTGGAGAAATTCGCTCGCCACTAGCCGTAAAAATCCCATGATATATTGTGAAAGTCCCTATTTTTCAATCTGAAGTGCCCTGAACCCGCGCCTCCCGACGCTTCCATAGTAGTAGTATACCCAAGTTGCTATCATTCATAGCTTAAACGTATTTAAAACATGTCATCATGTCCAATCGCTGCTTTTCATTTCCAATCGTAGCCTTTTCCCTCCATTCTCCTAGGGTATCATGCTTAGCTCTTGGTTTGCTCTTCTGCAAGTTTAAGGGCTTCTTCCAACGCAGCCTCGTCATCAGAATCGAAGTTGTCTTCCTCGCTTTTCTTTGCCTTGGATACACCATTGGTCTTTGCATCCTCCTTTGATTTCTGTGATTCGCCTTGTGACTCTGCATCCTTTGCATCTCCAGCGTCTTCTTTGGCATCTTCCTTGGCATCTTCCTTAGCATCTTCCTTGACGAGCTTCTTGGTCGTATTTCCGGGCTTCAAGGCCCAGTCAATCTCGCCGTCGTCACCATATCTAGTGACGAGCCATTCATTTGCTGCTTTGAAATGGCCACAGTCAAAGAATCCCCTGGATGCGCTGAGTGGGCTAGGGTGAACGCTGAGGAGCACCAGGTGGCGTTGTTTATCCACCCTCTGCACTCGCTTGCTGGCTGGTGTTCCCCATGCCATGAAGACTACACCTCGTGTCCGCTTTTGAGCAATGAGGTCAATAACTTTTTGAGTAAACCGCTCCCAGCCGCGATTGGCATGTGAATTGGCCTCATGTGCACGAACAGTAAGGCATGTATTGAGCATTAGTACGCCTCGGTCAGCCCATGGCGTTAACAAGCCACCTCGGTTCGCTGGTTCAACGAAGCTAGGATAATCCTTCTTCAAAGCAATATACATATTTCGGAGCGATGGCGGCGCCGGGGTGGGCGGTCGAACGGAAAAGGCCATACCGTGAGCTTGGTTTACGTTGTGGTAGGGATCTTGGCCGACAATGACGACTTTGACTTCGTTGAATGGCGTATGGCGGGACCTGAACTTGTTAGACAACCTGATACGGGCAGGCAAGATCATTGGGCAATTCGGGATAGCCTACCAGGAGTACACGTCTTCCTTTGGTGGGAACCATTTCTTGCCAGCAGCCGTCTCACGGTTTAAGAATTTCTTCAATTCAAGAAATTCCTTTGTGGTCACGTCATCCTTGAGCAATGCCAGCCAGCTGTCGTGAAGAGTATCAATTTCGAGTTTGAGCAGCTCCTTCTGCTCGGCAGTCAAGCCTTCAACCCATTTTGCCTTGTTAAACTTGGCTGTTGGGGAGGGGGCAGCAGCGCCAGCAGGCTTTGGGGCGGCACCAAAGAAGGATGAAATGCTACCATTGGCCCTTGTCTTCTTTGCCTCAGTCTCATTGCCTGTTGTGGCCGCTTTTCTCTTGAGACTTGACATTGTGCAGAATTGAGAGTTGTGGAGAAGTGGAGTTGGTCGGCTGAGCAGTCGAGGGAGCGAATAGATGGTAATAGTAGTACGTAGGCCAACAAGAGCAGCCACTTTGTGTGGTTCAGTGATCAATATCCAATTGCCTTAATGTAGTTGTACAAGAGCATATGCGAAAAGTAGCGAAAGAGAAGAGATGAAATATTGGCGGATTTGGGGCTGAATTGCTGCGTGCAAGATCTTCGTGATACAAGTAAGATGGCTGGGCTAGCTGATGGCTGGGTGGTAAAAGTTGCCAGGAAGCGCGCGTTGAAAGACGCGGGCCAGACCGGCCATTAACGCGCTGTAGCCCTGTAACCCTGACACTTCAACGCGTGAGGGCTGAAAAGTGGCGGCGTTAGCGCTCTAAGCTACAGGCAGCAATTGTCGCTAGTACCTGTTGAGTGCTGCCACTTACAGACTTCAGCACGCGCGTCAGCACCTAAGTCCTAGGACTCTGGACCAAATCGACCCCACATCGCTGGACATCGTTGCTTGATGTTGGTTCTGTGACGAGATTGAGAGCACATGGCTTGGTGAGATATGGGATTAAAATGCTAGTGAATATCTTCGAGAGGAGCCTTGACATCTAGTACTTCCGTCTATTTAGCCGCAACAAATCCCAGGGTGTCAGTTCACTCTGAACACGTGCCAAGTTTGGTGACGACGCCAGTTCCTGACAAAGAGCTGCGCTTAGTCATCCCACCCAATACCTAGGTAGGTAGTGGAAGCTGACTATTGCGAGTAGTGGACAGCTTGTATGATCGCAAAGGGACCTGGCTCTGACGCAGTATCGTGCGACACACATGTCCGCTGCTCCAACTTCAGTCTTTATGCGATAGCCATGCTGCGGGCTGTCCTGTCGAATATAGGCACATAGCAATTGCCCAAAATGAGAGGCTGGATAGCCTGTGTCTTCCGTAAGTCGCCTTTGCCGCATTGTCAGTTGCACCATGTAAAGCTCACATGGTGGTCTCAGTGCTTGCGCAGGCCACAACGGTGATATGCTCTTACGACCAAAAGCCTCTTGGCAGCCAAAGCGACAACTCAGCGCAAACTGCCGCCGATAAACATGCGATCGAATCCTTTCTAGATGTTGGTGCGGAGCAGGATAGTGCTGCTTTTATACAGCCTGGTACGAGGTCACTTCTCAATATAGCAGCTGTAATGGACGAGCTAACTTGGCCAAAGGAAACGACCTTGTCGACGCTGCGCTTGCCGAGCTCCGAAAGATCCCACTACCGCCTCGAAGAAAGCGAGAATCATCGGGAATATTCAGCTCAGCTCTGCGTCTGCTCCTCAGAACTATTCCGACCGGTCCTGTCATCACACCATCACAACCCAAGGCGACGGCGACCAGCGGCCCTCTGGTCAATGCGGTAGAGCTACTTGAGCAAGCAGCTCAGCAAAACAACTCCGATGCATTATATATCCTCGCCGACTTCAACTTTTTTGGAAACTATAGCCACCCTAGGGACCTTCACGCCGCCTTTAAGCACTACCAACAACTAGCATCTAGCCATGGAAATACTACGGCACAGTATATGCTTGGATTATATTATTCAACTGGCATTGGCGGTGTTGTCCCACAAGACCAAGCCAAGGCGCTTCTCTATTATACCTTTGCTGCCGTTCGAGGAGATACAAGAGCTGAAATGGCTGCTGGTTTCCGGCATCTGGCAGGCGTTGGAACTACTAAGAGTTGTGAGACTGCCGTCAAGTACTACAAGCGCGTGGCGGATAAAGCTATAGATTGGTACCGCTCTGGCCCCCCAGGCGGAATGGCATGGGTTGCTCAGTCATGGCGCATTGCAGACGATTTCGGAGGTTTGTATGGAGAAGGGGCGAGTGCTTCTAGTGCCGGCATGAATGCGTTCAAGCCTAGGGTCAACTCAGATGCCAACGCTGCTATTGGAGATATTATTGAATATCTAGATCTCATGTCCCAACAAAGTGATTCAAAGGCGACACTAAACCTGGGACAGATCTATTATGAGGGCCAACGAGGACTGGACAACGACTTCGACCTAGCCAGAAAGTACTTTCTTCTGGTTGCCTCAAGATATTGGAAGAAGGATGGACGCCCCGTAGAAAATGCCAAGTCAGGTATTGACAAACTAGCCGGTAAGGCGGCTGGCTACCTCGGCAAGATGTATTTGAGGGGAGACGGAGTTCCTCAGAATTTCGACAGAGCCAAGCAGTGGTTTGATCGTGGCTCCTCACAATCTGACGCACTATCGCGATACGGCCTAGGACTGATGTATCTGCACGGCTATGGCGTTAAGGAGAATATTGTGAAAGCTGTAGAGCTGTTCAGAGTATCTGCTGATCATGATTATGCTCCCGCGCAGGTCCAAATGGGCCAGCTCTATCTCGACCAAGGTAGCCAGGAGGATGTCCGGATCGCCAATAACTATTTTGAGCTGGCTGCTCGTTATGGCAACATCGAAGCAAACTACTACTTGGCAGAACTGGTTTTCCATGGCCTGGGTCGCGAAAAGCTTTGCAGCATGGCGCTGAGCTACTACAAGAGCGTGGCTGAAAAAGCAGAGCCCCTTGTATCGTCGTGGGCTGATGCGAATGATGCTTACGAAGCCAAGGACTATGATTTGGCGTTCCTGGAGTATCTCCTAGCTGCAGAGCAGGGATATGAGAAGGCGCAGACCAACGTTGCCTGGGTCCTCGATACTGTCCGATCTAAACTACCGATCTCTGAGTTGATGCGTAAGCGAAACGACAGATCTGGTCTCTTGGATAACCCTGCATTGGCGCTCATTTACTGGACACGAGCATCAAGACAATCAAACATTGATGCTCTCGTAAAAATGGGCGACTACTACTTTTATGGTATTGGCACCGAACAGGATACTGGTAAAGCGGTGCAGTGCTATACTGGTGCTTCTGATTATTCACAGAGCGCCCAGGCACTTTTCAACCTGGGATGGATGCATGAGAACGGCATTGGACTGACACAAGATTTCCACCTCGCCAAGCGGTACTATGACCACGCTTTGGCTGTCAACGATGAAGCATATCTCCCCGTCACCCTCGGACTACTAAAACTTCGGATACGAAGCGCTTGGAATACTCTGACTAATGGTCCAGTTCATTCTATCCAAGACGAGCCGAGTAAGTCTATCAGGAGAGGAAGAAAAGAAGATGGAACAATTAAAGATCAGAGGCGTGATGCTGACAAATTTTACAGAGAAAAAGAAAGACTGGTCTCTCTCAGAGTGGATAAACAACTTCTTAGAGGACGAGGGGCTTCCGTACGAGGACGACTACCTTGATGATATGTTCGACGGGACTCTTGGGGATGACGAGGAAGATATCTTGGACGGCGTCGTTGAGAGCACTCTAATTATAGGCATCACGCTGGCCCTTGTCCTACTGTTGTGGTGGAGACAGAGGATGCAGCAACAGCATGCCCAGAACGTTGAGGGAGAACGTCAGAACCAGAGACAGCAGCAAGGCAATCCTATAAATCCTGAAGATGCCTTTCCAGCCTGGGCAGGTGGAGGAATGGGCTTATAAGGTAGATATTTGTCTGTATATAGCTATGGGTGGCGTTAACGGTTACAAAAGTATTGTAGCGGCGGTGCCCTCTTTTGTTTGATAGCCAGCATCCCAAAACTGGAGCAAGTCTCATTGAATGGTTATATGACTGTATGACTGTATACATGCCCCTTTCTGTGTATTGAATGAAAAGCGAAGCGTCATGCCCGGGTAATCTAACGGGAACTCTCTAGCTGGCAAATTCCTCTACATACTTGGCTTTGCACATGCGCTTTTTCAAAGTCTATCTAAGATGACATCGAAATTACCTGCGAGTAAATATCTCATCAATCATCATCCCCGTCTCTATCTACCATAGAAATGGACATGTGATGCTCATCATCAGAGTCATCCTGCGGAGTTAGTGGCGTTTTTGGGCTAGCAGGCTCTTCAGTCTTGGTAGGAACTGGGCGTCGAGGGATTCGAACCTCCGGTAAAGGAACCGTCTGACGCCTGGGAAGTGGTGGGGGGATTTCATCTGCGTCGTGCGTATCAATAGGAGGCACGGACTCCGTCGTTCGAGGAACATAATGCGAATCCTCTGGTCCAGACCCGCCGACTGGCCGTCTAGCGATGGTAGGCTTGGTGGCAGATTCGTAGCTCGGCAACAGAGCCGGAGGTGTGATCGTCAGGCCTTGAAGGGACTCGGCAGACTTGTCTACGGCGTTGGATTTCTCATCACGTCCTTCGCTGAAATCAAGAAGATCTGCTTCCTTGTCTTGCATCTGGATGACGTCGTCCTCCGTTTCGATTTCCGTTCCGGCCTTGACGTTTACGAAGCCACATTTGTGCAATATCTCGCCCGTGAGAGAAGGATATCGGAGATGACCGCTGACGCTGTCGCTCAAGTTCACATTCACGATACCCTTGACGTCTTTGATTGGCTGCAGGCCAGCGACTCCGAGAGCGAGACTGTGCATCCGGTAGACAAAGCCCAGGACCATGTCGTTCTCGGAATAGACATTGAAGATCTTTCCTGAGACTACGGGCCGGATTGTCCGCCAGTGAGCCGAGTTAGACGGAGCTGGTGTGCCAATAAGGACAACCGTATCGACTAGACCGAAGGCGTGACGTTCAGCAAGAGACTGTAAACAGGCGTGGATGGTCGCTGCACCGAGGGAATAGCCTATCAGAGTGACGGGCCGTTCGCCTTGAACTTTGTTGATGAGTGCATCGGCGAGAAGCTGCCCAGCCTTTCGAGATCTGTTATGCGCACGGTTGAACGGGTTGTCTACGTTAGAAGCGACAGCCAAGACTTGAATCGGCCAGAGGGCAGCCCAGAGAGTCGCCAGTAAGGTCCGCTTGATAACTTCTGCCTTGAAGGCCGTCCAAGCAACAGAGCGGACTAGGTCGTTTAATGCAGTGCCAAGTTTAAGAAGAACGGTCATTTCGTAGCGTAGAGCAAAGACTTCGGTGTCGGTGCTGAGAGTGCGCCAGGGCTTCTTGATGTCGTCCTCTGTGTTGAGCCAGCCATTGACTCCGATGGTAACGCGGAGACGGCGGTGTTCTTTTTGCTCTTTGGTAATTTCCTCTGGGTTATCCGTTGTAGACCCTTCTCTGAGCGGAAGAAACCGGAAGTCCTCGACCTCTTTCGCGTAATTATCCATCATTTCGCCCTGAGGGAAGGGTGAACAAGATCTACATCAGCATAAAATCTTGCGACCTAATAGATTTTCTCTTAAACTTACAGTCATCTTGGCGCCATAGGCTCCAAAAAGAGTCCCGACCAAAGCTCCGTTCATCCAGAAAATGCCGAGAAAGCTCGCAACACCTCCCAGACCAACGCCTCCAAGAACAGTTCCAATCGCTCCGGCAACAAGAGGAGCAGCCAAGCCTCCTGTGACTCCAATAACCGCAGCGCCAGCTACAGATGCCAACCCAACTTTCCAGAAGCGACTGGCTTTGTTCTGTTGTTTGCGTTTGGCGGCCTCAGCGTCGGCAGACATGGCTTCCTTCGAGTCCTTGGAGGTTGACGACTCCATGAGCGACATGGCAATTTCTGCTTCTTCTTTGTTAAGGAACGTTGAGGAAATCCCCAACGATGATGCTAAATAAAGCACCAAGGCGCGAGAGTGAGCAGAGTATTTCCCCGTAGATAGAAGCAGCAGCAGCACGCAGCTGAGGGCTTCTTCTCGGTCCTCGATGGGGATGGTTGTCAACTTGGTGGGTATCGGCCTATACGCTAACTGCAACATGGAGACGTCCTCTGTCTCATCGACAGGCATACCATCGATATCAACGAGAAAGCGATCATTACCGGGTAGATCCAACTTCTTCTTGTCCAATGCCTCACGCCGAGTCTTCCTCTCGACTGCAATCTTGTTGGTGTCTTCCACATTCACAATCTCTTCAAGCTTGGATACGACCTCATCCCGCCACTCCAGTATGTATGCCAATGCCGCTCCCAGAGCTTTCTCTGCTTCCTTGGTAGTTTTGACTCTCTGCAGCGACGTGCTCTGAGCCCTGCCGCCTTGAGATGCAGAGCGCCCCGCCTTCTCAGGCAGGTCTGACGAGATGGATTCATCATCTCTATTGCCTTCGTCCTCTGGTGCGATGGACCCCAAGTCATCAGGGTGAGTCTCCAGCTCAGAGATCATGCCCGATATGATTTCCTGGACAAGAGACAACAATGCCTTTCGCCGGGCTGGATTCAAAGCAATCACGATCTGGCGCGGATCTGCGCTTAGTGGCGCCATCGTGAAGTATGGTGGAATATCCTTTGCAGTGCCTCTTTGGGTGTTTCAATCGATGAGATTATTTTTGTTTAATGGGGGGGTTTCTTTTATTTCAAATTCCAGACCGATCTGCTGGTGTAAAATGACGGATTTCATCGAATGCTCGAGATTAAGCATAAAGGACTGCCTGGTAGCGGATGTTACACGTTACCGGGGAATGATTGGATGTGGTCGGGCCATCGAATCCTTCAGCCAAGACAGTCTAAATGGCATGCAGAGGCAACGAGCGGCTATTCGAAAGCATACGACGATAAAAAAAAACTACTTCAATACCATTCAACGAGCAAGAAAATGATTGTAAAGGGCGGATGTTACGGCAGATTGTGTCAAAGCGAAAGTGAGACTGCTTACCGCATTGCAGTCGGGTTGCACATCAGTACCCAATTTTTAGTGAGCGAGAGTGTACGTTTGCCACTGAACAGACACCCACATGAGAACTATGGTGAAGATCCCGCAGTGCGATTTATACTTCACAAGAAAAGGCATAAAAATGTACGAAGTTATAATACTTGTTGCGGGAAGATACAATGTTTCAAATCTGTCTCACTATGATTTGAAATTATAAAATTAAAAATTAGAAAGAAAAGAAAAAAAATATCGCTATTCACCACAAAAGAAAAGAATGCCAAAAAGCAAAAAATGTAACTCTTCTCCGGTAGAGAATTCTCTCCGGGGACGGAATCGAACCGCCGACTTTCTGATGAGATGTTTTCCATTACAGTCAGACGCCATGAACCAACTAGACCACCCAGAGGTAGAAGAGTTGATAAGAAGTGTATTAGTTAAGACTAAGAACTATTCCTCTGTACTGTGGCTAGCAGGGGTCTACGTATCTAGGCTAGCTTGTCCGATAAGCGTTGATAGGCATTGGCCCCGCTAGAAAAATTACCATTTTCTCTAATCAGCCAACCATGAGCGCTGTCTAAAGGTAACAATTCTTGCTCCCAATTGTTGAATGCTATGTCGCGTTGTCGCCAGCGGTAGAACCACCCTTATTCTCTCCTCTTTTTATTCGGGCACAGCAGTGGTGCTGTATATTATTCTGATACGATGGATGCACACGCGCTTCTTTCCGCCCAAGGCTGGCGAGGAACTGGCCATTCCCTACACAAGACAGACGATGCAATTGGCCTCGCAAAACCTCTATTACTAAATCGCAAGACCAACACCAAGGGCCTTGGCAACACAAAACATTTTACAAGCGACATGTGGTGGATGAACGCCTTTGATGAGCAATTGAAAGGCCTCGATACCTCCAAAAAAGGCCAAGTCGTGCAAACCGTCAAGACGGGCAAACTCAACGCGCTAGATCGCGGAAACGTGTCAAAATACTCAGTCTACGCTTCCTTTGTACGAGGCGGGTTTCTCGAAGGAACACTCAGTGTAGAAACGACAGACGACTCGACAAGCAGCGATTCGGAGAAGAGCGACGATAAGAAAACAGAGGCGAAAGCTACAAAGCCCAAGAAAGAAAGCAAAGAGGAGAAGAGAGTTCGAAAAGAAGAGAAGAAGAAGCGAAAAGAGGCACGAGCTCTGAGGAGAGCGGCGAAGGCTGAAAGAAGGTTGAGAAGAGCTGAGGCGAAGAAAGACACGTCCGATTCTAGTAGCAGTGGGAAGGAAGACAAACTCCTTAGACGTGCCCGGAAGGAGGAAAAGCGCAAGCGAAAAGGATTAAAGAAGGAGAAAAACTAATAGGATACTAGAATAGGGGGGTCATATACGGTGCATTAGCAGGGAGTTTTGCTTCTTCTTTTTTCAAACGCAAGGGATACCCAAATAGAGAGCGTTTCAAGTTTGTATTTCTTTGGATGGATTGGCCGGTCGGCCAGGCTTGCCAGATAGAATCCAAGGCCGCTTGTCCCAAAACTCGTCCCTGATGATATCCAAGTGTTCCACCACCACTTTTGCTTTGGCTCTGCGCTTCTTATCCTTTTCGGCTTGTGATTTTGACTGTACTACCGGCTCCGCTAGGGCGTCTGCTGCTGCTGCTTCGTTATGACTGCCAGGCTCGACCAGTTCATACTACAAACGTCAGTTCTAATGCAACCAATCTTGATATGGTCTGAATCTCACATCTCTGAATATTATGCTTCCCTTTTTGAAAAACTCTGGTTCATTATTGTAGTTGATCTTGAAGCGAGAAAACAGTATTTCATTCTTATCAGCAGCCAGTGTTCCCTGACAGCACGTTAATATGAATCCATAATAATAGAAGGGGGCGCGTACAGCAAGTGTTTTCTCTGCCTCTTTATTATCAAGTCCTCCCAGCTGGACTAGTTTCCAGAAGGCCGTGTTGTATAAGTTGTTGATATGGCCTACTCAATTAGCACAAGTTTTATTCCATCTTACCAATGCCAACTTACAATCAGCTTGTCTCCAGCTCATGTAGTCACGGAGGTTCTGTACTGTTGGATAGCAGACAGCTCGGCCATCAAATGTCGGAAGAGGAAATGAGAGAGGAGTGCCCGGAAAGTATGTCGACCAGAGATAGACATAATTTGCCGTAAATGTTGAAACAACGGTGCTAACGAGTTTGCTGCAAGTTCTTAGCTGGCGCGGAATGTAGGGTAGGTCAGGTTTCTGTCTCGCACCTTGCTCTCCTCTCAAAGAGGTTGCAGGTCTTATGAAAGACGAAGCTAAGCTGCGTTAGATCAGAGGATATTTTCAGTTTCCATTGAAAGGGGAAACAGTACCTGTATTCATCACTGACTCCGTACGCAATAGTGATCTCTGGTAAATCAGTCACAACTGCCTTGGCCGCTGCATTCATAAGATCCAGGGCTCTCTTGTCATTTGGCTTTTCGAATTCATATTTGGCGCACATTCTTGAATGAAACTGTTAGAAACCACCGCGGAAATCATGCTATTTTATTTTGCGCCTTTACTTGGTAAATCCTCTCCCATCTATGCGCACTACGATCCAAGTATTGGGCATGAGGGAATCTGGCTGCTCAAAATTTCGAACATACTCAAATCTAGAACAGCCCTCGGTTAGTTAGCCAAACATGAGCCATGGGGTTGGAGCACCATACTTTGAGTTCGCCATCTTGAGAATCGAGTAAATGCGTCTCGGCTTTGTCAAAGAAAAGCTTTGTACGCGTTGCAGCGAGATATCGAACCTACTGTACGATTTACTTGTGCGTCATGCTAGCGCATCCCCGCAGTGGAGCATTTCCAGCCCAGCACATTAGACCCACGCCTCGAGATGGCATAATAGATGCACCCCTCGTGTGGCGCATAGGCTGCACTCTGGGCAACTTTTCGTCAGCCTTGCAGGAGAGAGACCCTTCCTCGCTCAGGCGTCTGGAGCTCCTCGCAGCCTTGTCGCGTTTCCCCGTCTACCATGCCGTTCTGCCACTCTCGAAAGGCCCCAGCCCTGTTACCGCGACGATGAATCTCCTTCTTTCAGACGACTACCTCCTCCAGGATTATCCTGAGAGCATGACCAGCACGATCCGGTCCGGCCATGCGACGATGCTGAGGTTCAACCGCAAGGGCGACTACCTTGCTTCCGGACGAGTAGACGGAACTGTCGTTGTTTGGGATCTGGAGACAATGGGCGTCGCCCGAAAGATGAGAGGGCATAACAAGAGTATTACGTTCCTCAGCTGGTCAAAATGTGGACGGTATCTGCTCTCAACCTGCCAAGGCTGGAAAGCCATACTCTGGGATCTGGAGACTGGGCATCGACACCGAGAGGTGCGCTTTCGTGCCCCTGCTTACATGGCTGAGCTCCATCCCTGGAACCAGTATGTGTATAATAATTTTTGCCTCGCAAAGTCTGCTCTTTTGTGCCATTGACTCACATGTTCATCTAGCAACATCTTTGTCGCGTCTCTATTTGAAGAGCAGCCGCTACTCGTCGATATCTCGGAGCCGGTCGATGTCAAGCGCGTTCTCCCGTCTGCACCAAAGCGAGCGAATACTGAGAATGACGCTGCTCTTAAAGAGAAGCAAGCAAAAGAAGATGCTAAGCAGATGACGACGTCTGCCATTTGGACCGCGATGGGCGATCACATCATCGCGGGGACAAGTAAAGGCAAATTGAATATCATTGATGCCAAGACGCTCGAAATCATATACTCAGAAAAAATATGTACAGGAGTTATCACGACGATGCGAATAACGGGGTCTGGCCGAGATCTACTGGTGAATTCACAGGACCGCATCATCCGTACTTTTCGAATACCCAATCTTTCAGTGGAGGACCTCGACCCAGATACGATACAGCTGCCCCTCGAACACAAATTTCAAGACGTTGTTAACAAGCTGTCTTGGAATCATGTCACATTTAGCGCTACGGGTGAATACGTGGCCGCATCTACCTACAACAATCACGAACTCTACGTTTGGGAGAGAAATCATGGCAGTTTAGTCTGCATGCTCAAAGATCCGAAAGAGGAGCAAGGCGTTATCGAGTGGCATCCTTCTCGCCCTCTCTTGGCGGCCTGTGGGTTGGAAACCGGCCGCATATATATTTGGTCCGTCATTAGTCCTCAGAAGTGGTCGGCGCTGGCGCCAGATTTTGCCGAGGTCGAAGAGAATGTAGAGTACATGGAGCGAGAGGACGAGTTCGACATATATGCGCAAGAAGAAATTCATAGAAGGCGACTCGACGCTGAGGATGAGGATGTGGATGTCCTCGCGACTGATCCTATTAAGGAGGAAGATGGTCTGGATAACTTTCGCATGCCTATTCTATTTAACCTGGGCGAGAGCGATAGCGAGGACGAATTTGTTGCAGTTTCGACCGGAACCATGCGGCGGAGGAGCCCTGGAGAAAGTCAAGCAGACTTGAGTGCCGGAGCAGAGTCGTCTGCCCCTGTGCGTAAGAAGGGTGGTGCTAGGGGAGGAAGAAGTAAGAAGAAGTAGTAATAGATGTTCGAAGCTTGACGGAATAGCATCGATTCTTTATGCCTTGTATGCATGCATTGCCCTATATCAGTAGAAGTGCCAGGGATAGATAGATAAATCATAAATCATGCATGGCAATATGATGACGCGACAGACAGAGAAAACATACGAGGCGCAGAGCTCCAAATACACGGCTTTGGATGTGAGGCTAATGTGAAACCTAGTAGGTAGGTCAATTGAGTCACGCCGGTGCCATGTACTTCGCTGGGGTGGAGCGTGATCAAGATTCGAGGCTGACAAAATTATGATGAATTTTCCCTAGCAAAAATCTGGGCGGATAGCTCGCAGTTTTATTGTCCACACATTCTCCCGCCCACGTGTGGCGCAAAGGGTACATTAATAAGCTTTGGCCTGAGGCACCAAAAGCTGCGGGTGCAAGGAGGTGGTTGGTCCGTAAAGGCTTAGCGGCATCGAAGCACGCCTCACGTCCAGAACTTTCAGGCTTCTTCCCTCTTACTGTCTTGCCTCGACCACGACAAAACTTTGCCCACGGCCCAAAGTCATCACCAAGCGTGTCGGGCATCGAGTCTGGCACCTGGAATTCCGTCGAGAACTACGATCCGAGACGCCCATCTGCGATTTACGTGTTCATACGGCCTCAGAGCTGGTGGCGACGAGGGAGACCTGCCGTGAGGTTCTCCTGGGCCTGTTGGCCAGGACTGACGATCGAGAGAGCGTCATCTCTTGGCGACTGACAACCGCTTTTGTCATCGATTTTCCGATTTATTGCGATTAGAAATTGTCACTTTTTGCGATTTCTCCGTGTTTTTTCTCGACGCATTGCTCTTTGACCGCGATTACGAGGCGCGTGCTGCGTTTACCGCCCTCACCGATCCTTTTTAGCAGTTTTACGGTTATTCGATTGGAAATTCATCACATTTTCGAAAATGGCGAACCTTTACTTTACCCACTCGAGCGCACCGCTCAAGACGGTGCAGGAGATTCAATTCGGACTCCTATCTCCCGAAGAGATCAAGAGTATGAGTGTGGCGCACATTCTGTACCCCGAAACGATGGAGGAAGGCGGCACGAAGCCACGCGACGGTGGTCTCAATGACCCTCTTCTCGGTTCGATCGATCGACAGTTCAAGTGCAAAACCTGTACACAGGCTATGGGCGAGTGTCCCGGTCATTTTGGACACATTGAACTGGCAAAGCCCGTATACCACCCTGGCTTCATCAAGAAAGTCAAGAAGATCCTGGAAATTGTCTGCCACAACTGTAGTAAAGTGCTGGCTGATGAAGTTGGTCTTCTCTTTTCCATGAAGCCTTTGCCTCACTGGATGCTAACCTGAAATCTACCAGAGTGATCCTGAGTTTGTTGCGGCAATCAATACTCGAGATGCAAAGCTCCGTTTCAAGCGGGTATGGGCTGTCTGCAAGAAAAAGCGGAGATGCGAGAATGAGGATCGGACAGACAAGAACAAGGACGAAGAGTTTGCGCCTGGCATGAAGCCTGCGCTCGTTGAAAGCCACGGCGGCTGCGGCAATGTACAGCCCCAAGTACGACAGGTTGCCCTTCAACTGAAGGCAGCCTTCGAGGTAGCTCAGGAGGATGGCCCCAAGAGGAAAGAAACAGCTCCCATCACCCCCGAGATGGCCCACAGCATCCTTCGCCGCATTTCTGAAAGGGACCTTGTCAACATGGGTCTGAATTCAGATTACGCCCGTCCGGAATGGATGATCATCACCGTGCTCCCTGTCCCCCCGCCTCCGGTTCGTCCTTCTATTTCCATGGATGGTACTGGAACAGGTATGCGGAACGAAGATGACTTGACCTACAAGCTCGGAGATATTATTCGCGCCAACGGTAATGTCAAGCAAGCCATTCGTGAGGGCTCACCGCAGCATATCGCGCGAGATTTCGAAGAGCTGCTCCAATATCACGTTGCAACCTACATGGACAACGATATCGCCGGCCAGCCTCGTGCTCTGCAGAAGAGTGGTCGTCCCGTCAAGGCAATTCGTGCCCGTCTCAAGGGAAAGGAAGGCCGTCTGAGAGGTAACTTGATGGGAAAGCGTGTTGATTTTTCCGCTCGTACTGTCATTACGGGAGATGCCAACCTGTCTTTACACGAAGTCGGAGTTCCTCGCAGCATTGCCAGGACCCTGACTTATCCTGAGACGGTAACGCCATACAATATCGGCAAGCTCCATCAGCTAGTCGAGAACGGTCCCAACGAGCATCCTGGTGCCAAGTACGTTATCAGATCTGATGGTACCCGTATTGATTTGCGACACCACAGGCGTGCAGCTCAAATCTCACTGGAGTACGGTTGGAAGGTTGAGCGTCATTTAATGGACGGTGACTATATCATCTTTAACCGTCAGCCTTCGCTGCACAAGGAATCCATGATGGGACATCGTGTTCGAGTCATGCCTTACTCTACTTTCCGGCTTAATCTGTCTGTTACCTCCCCTTACAACGCCGATTTCGACGGTGATGAGATGAATCTTCACGTTCCCCAGAGTGAAGAGACTCGTGCCGAAGTCAAAGAATTGTGTCTGGTCCCCAACAACATTGTTTCACCTCAGAAGAACGGTCCTTTGATGGGCATTGTCCAAGACTCTCTCGCGGGTGCTTACAAGATTTGCCGACGTGATACTTTCCTTGATAAGAATCAGGTCATGAACCTCATGCTTTGGGTTCCCAACTGGGATGGTATTATTCCCCAGCCTGCTATTCTCAAACCGAGGCCCCGATGGACCGGCAAGCAGATCATCAGCATGGTCATTCCCAAGGAAATTAGTCTGCATGCCCCTGAAGAGAAAGTCGATAACCCTCTGAAGGATACTGGACTGCTGATCCAGGCTGGCGAGCTGATCTATGGTCTCATGAAGAAGAAGAACATTGGTTCTGCCTCAGGTGGTGTTATCCACCTCTGTTACAATGAGCTAGGTCCAGAAGGTGCCATGGCGTTCCTTAATGGTGTTCAGCAAGTGGTTGCCTACTGGCTCTTGCAAGAGGGTCACAGTATTGGTATTGGTGATACCATCCCGGATAAGCAGACAATCGAAAAGGTCCAAGTGCACATTGACACACAAAAGGCCGAAGTCGCTAAACTTACGGCCCAGGCCACTGCTAATGAGCTGGAGGCTTTGCCTGGTATGAATGTTCGAGCTACCTTTGAGAACAAGGTGTCTATGGCTTTGAACATGGCTCGTGACCAGGCTGGTACAACAACGCAGAAGAGTTTGAAGGATTCCAACAACGCTGTTACCATGGCCGAGTCCGGTTCCAAGGGTTCATCCATCAATATTTCTCAAATGACAGCGCTTGTCGGACAGCAGATTGTTGAAGGAAAGCGTATTCCATTTGGCTTCAAGTACCGAACGCTCCCCCATTTCACCAAAGACGATTACTCTCCCGAGGCTCGCGGCTTTGTCGAGAACTCGTATCTTCGTGGTCTTACCCCGTCAGAATTTTTCTTCCATGCCATGGCTGGTCGTGAAGGTCTTATTGATACCGCTGTCAAAACAGCCGAGACTGGTTACATTCAGAGACGTCTTGTCAAGGCTCTTGAAGATCTCAATGCTCAGTACGATGGAACCGTCCGTAACTCTTTGGGTGATATTATTCAATTTCTTTACGGTGAGGATGGTCTTGATGCTATGTGCATTGAAAAGCAGAAGCTTGGGATTTTGAAGATGTCGGATGAGGCCTTTGAGAAGAAATATCGCCTTGATCTGGCCAATCCCCCTGATTGGTTCAGGAAGGACTACGAGTATGGTAATGAGTTGACCGGTGACAAGGCTTCTATGGCTCTTCTTGATGAGGAGTGGGATGCACTGGTTGCTGATCGTCGTGAGGTACGACATATCAACCGCTCAAAGATGGGTGAAGAGGGAATGCAGCTTCCACTGAATATTGGGCGAATGATTGAGACTGCCAAACGTGTGTTCAACGTCAAGGCCAATGACAGGAGTAACTTGAGACCTTCTGATGTCATTCCTGTTGTGAGAGATGTTATCAGCAAACTGAAGATTGTTCGAGGCGAAGATCCGATTTCCAAGGAAGCAGATGCAAGTGCTACTATTCTCTTCAAATCACTTCTTCGTTCTCGACTTGCCTTCAAAGAGGTAGTCAAGGAGCACCGCTTGAACAAACTCGCGTTTGACCATGTGCTCGGCGAGCTTCAAAACAGATGGGATCGGTCATTCGTTAACCCTGGTGAAATGGTTGGTGTCCTTGCGGCTCAGTCCATTGGTGAACCCGCCACCCAGATGACGCTGAATACTTTCCATTTTGCTGGTGTGTCTTCCAAAAACGTCACGCTTGGTGTACCTCGTTTGAAGGAAATTCTCAACCTTGCTAAGAACATCAAAACACCTGGTATGGCGGTTTATTTGGATACTCCCCTGGCTAAGCAGGAGCAGGCGAAGAAGCTGCGAAGTTTGGTCGAGTACACCAACCTCCGATCGATTACATCAGTCACAGAAATCTACTATGATCCGGACGTCCAGTCTACAACCATTCCGGAGGATGTCGATATGGTCGAGTCCTACTTCTTGATTCCGGATGACAGCCAAGATACCATTGATCAACAGTCCAGGTGGCTCTTGCGTATCACACTTGACAGACAAAAATTGCTTGACAAGGAAATTAAGATCGACGACGTTGCTCAGCGAATCAAGGAGGAATATCCTAACGATTTGGCTGTTATTTTCAGCGACAACAATGCCGATGAACAAGTGATCCGTATTCGAACTGTTCGCGCCGGCGATGAAAAGGATGATGATGGCGAGAAGAAGATTGAAGACGATGTGATGCTTAAGCGTCTCGAGGCCCATCTCCTAGACACACTGACACTGCGTGGTGTGCCTGGCGTTGAGAAGGCCTTCTTGACCAAGGGTACCCGTCTTGTGGAGGCGGCTGATGGATCTGAGCTTGCACTCAAGGACGATCCTCGATGCCTTGAGTGGTACCTGGATACTAGTGGCTCAGCCCTCCGTGAGGTTTTGGCTGTGCCCGGAGTTGATCCCACTCGGACCTACACCAATGACCTCTGGCAGGTTATTGAAGTATTCGGCATTGAAGGTACTCGAGCAGCCTTGGTGAAGGAATTGACGGCTGTTTTGGCCTTTGACGGTTCCTATGTCAACCATCGACATATTGCTCTGCTGTGTGATGTGATGACTTACCGAGGAAGCATTTCTGCTGTCACTCGACACGGTATTAACCGAGCAGATACGGGTGCGCTCATGCGTTGCTCATTCGAGGAGACAGTCGAAATTCTTCTGGAGGCGGCTGCTACTGGTGAGCTTGATGACTGCCGTGGCATTTCTGAGAACGTTATGCTTGGCCAGATGGCCCCTATGGGCACTGGTCACTTTGACGTCTTCTTGGATCCGAAGATGCTGGAAACAGTCATTTCGGACAACTCTCGCATGGGCCTCATGCCAGGCATGCCTGTCAAGGAGGGAGACGTCGAGGGTGCGGCTACGCCCTACGATACAGGATCTCCCATGGGCGATTCCGGTTACCTCAGCCTCAACTCTCCTGCCGCAGGAAACTTCTCTCCCATCCAAGGTGCAGGCTCGGAGACACCAGCTGGATTTGGAACGGAGTATGGTGGCGGTGGCTTTGGCGGTATTGGCTCGATGAGCCCTTACTCAATGCGTGGAGCGACGAGCCCCTTCAGCACTTCTCCCACATCACCGTTCAGTTCAGGCATGGGTGGATACTCTCCTTCATCACCCAATACTGGTTACTCCCCTACATCTCCAATGATCGATGGTGGAATGGGTCGATATGCGTCATCTCCCTCATTCAGTCCTTCTTCGCCATCCTTCTCACCTACTTCGCCGATGCTGCGACCGACAAGCCCTGCCAGCCCCAACTACAGCCCAACGTCGCCAAGCTACTCGCCTGCATCGCCTTCGTCGCCGAGACACTACTCGCCCACGTCGCCGGCGCAGTTCAACTCTCCCACTTCGCCTAGCTATTCGCCTGCTAGTCCCAACTATAGCCCTGCCTCTCCTAATTTGCATGGCGCAGGCGCTACCTCCCCATCATATTCTCCCGCCTCTCCTTCGTGGTCTCCGACATCTCCAGAGGCTTACTCGCCTACGAGTCCAAGCTTCTCCAAGAGTCCTGGGTCGCAGCAGTCTCCAACTAGCCCCAGTTACTCGCCCACTTCCCCATCATTTTCTCCTCGGACACCTGGTCCAGGAGCTTCGGGCAACCAATAGTAAGTCATGCTCAGATACCTTTTGATGAAAAAAAAAAAATATTCATTATGAAACATTTAACTAACATCGAGTAGTTCACCTAATTCCCCAGGTAACGATTGATTTGTCTTATAATGCATACAAGGCACATTTTTTTGCCTTTGGTTTTATCGATTTACCCCTTTCTTGGTTTTCGCGTGTTTTTCTCTCTCTTATTGTTCTCATGGTGGAAGGCTTGTGAGGACTTCAGCATGATAGACGTTTTATGCAGGCTGTAGCAAAGCCAAAAGTGGATAAAAAAAAAGAAATACCTATACTAAAAATACAAATGGTTTTGTCGATTTGCGATCCTCTCAGCATCGATATTAGAATGGGCTGATGGCGGGTTTGCGGCTGACATGTATACTAGACGCGAAGACGAAAAGTTTTTCATAGCTATCTAGGGGATTGATAGCCCAGATTGGAATCAGATTGCAAATAAATGGAATTCGCGGAAGAAAGCAATTTGTCACTAGAGCGTGAACTTGCATTGGATTGGCCTATTTTGAAAAGAGTGATGCGATCCTGGTCCTACGTGTTGTTGTTTTGCCATGAATGCTTGCTGATGTCTGTTTGTTTGCCATGCATTGCATATGATATGTCTGGTGTTGCTAATTTTGTATCTATTTGAGAGACTGTTTTTTTTGCATTACTGAAGGCTATAAAAAATAATGCGGTGATTTGCTTGCCGTTATATGACGTTTGGAAATAGAAATACGAGTTTCTTCGTTTCCTTGCTAGAGTCTACGAAATGCTGCTGCATATAAAGTGTGGCTGTCCACGCTACCTATAGCGGTAAGCATGCATGTGCTCCAAACTCCGCGAGTCAACCCGTTGGCAACCTATTTATGGGAAACCTCACCCCGCCTTCCCCATCTGTGATGCACTCAATCGATGCCATCTCTGGTATGCACTTGAGAGCAACCCTGCAACTCTGCAACTCTGCAACATTTGCATTTGAAAATTTCCAACGGTATGTTTTTTGGACCCCGGCAGCTCAAGGAGGAAGCCCCTGTGGCAGCCTAAGGCGTCTTTTGGCTGACGACTGGGACTTATTTAAGAGGCTGATACACTCACAGCCGACCAGCGCCAACCAATCTGTTACAACTAAGCGCCGACACAACTTCTTCGACCTTTTCTATTTTTGGGCGTTTAGAAACATCGCAATATGCCTGAATCTCAACCCCTGCACTTATTCGACCTCCCAGTCGACATCCTGTCCCTGATCCTGCAGCCACTGCTCACTGCCCCAGATGGAGGCATCATCCCTCTGTGTCCTTGCACCGCCAGCCCAGTCAACCCTGTGCCCATCTTCCTCATTCATCCATCCCTGTACGCTATCGCTCACCCGATATTTTACGGGCCAGCAAATACATTTGTGTTAGACCTCACAGAGGGCCACGCCACCCACGTCAGGCGGTTCATAGAAAACGCCGCAGAGGATCTCCCTGGCGATTCGGAATGGAGCGGCAGACAACGGACGCAGAACCATGTCCTACTACGGCACACGGGTGGACGGTTTCTCCTCCTATCGCAAGAGGCAAGGCGTAAAGTGCACCGGTTGGAGATGAGAATCGACAAACTAAGAGGGTGGCTGTGGGACGATCTAGGGCTGTTCTTACAGGACATGGCTGTGAAAGGGGACCTGAGTGACTTGAACTTGTTGGTGGATTTTAGCGCCGCAACGAAGGAGAGATCCAACTCGATTTCGAGAGCTTTTCTGAGGGAGAAGAAGACGGTGTTTGAGAAGCCGCCTCTAGAAGGACTGGTGAGGCTGCTTGCGGATCCAGGAATACGAATGGCGAGTCTGAGAGTTAAGGGGAGGCATGACCGAGCGTGGTGTGAGTTTCATCAAGGGGGTGATTGCATTTTGAAGTCCTTTTTGAGAGTCAGAGATGGCGGCGATGATGCTACGAAGAAAGAGGACGAGGAGGTGGTGGAAATTGATTGGAGGGCGATTATAAAGATGATTGATCCGGAAGCGAAGAGGAGGGCAGTTGGGTGGCACGCGGAAATGTAGAATGTCTTGTGGGTGAGATTTTTGGTGTAGCTCTCCATTGGATGAGCTGGATCTTGGGACCCTGGCCTCACGCTGGGCTCGCAAGCTAAATTGTGACTTGAAATCTCCAATGAACGATAATGATCGAAAAGAAAGAACTCACAAAGTAGGAAAGCATGTGTAAGTTACAGTAGAGTGTGGTCATATGATTCATAGTATGTATTATCTTATAAATTTGATATAAGTAGTTGCTATTACTTTTTTTCTATTGTTATTTTCCAATCGCAGCTCTATCTCGAGGTGACCCGAACATGATTATCTCACATAATTAGAGCAACAGCTTGAGAATTGATTTAACATTAGAATGCTGGAGTTGCCGCTACAAAAGCGGATGTTAGATATCAGGGAGGAACGTTAGTTTGGCAATTGAAAAGCTGCCAGAAACGACACTTACAGTTTCTAGAATCTTGAGTTGCCCGTAACAGCGAAGTGTGACTATATCAGGACTGGCTACGGTTTGAAAGCTGGTTTTCTAGATATGTTAATATAGTAGTTGAAGAGCACTCGTATTCAGAAATTAATTTAGGTATATTTTTATCTCACCTTGTTGCAAGAGAGCGATTGGACTGGCGGGGAGGGGCCGCGAGAAGTTATTCAATACGACACTAGATATATATCCATCTAGATATATATAATATATATA